>LPNX010172161.1:899075-1013726 GCA_001517045.1 Pseudotsuga menziesii
GATGATGGTGATGATGATGATGATGGTGATGATGATGATGATGAACAATGATGATGATGACAATGATGATGATGATGAGGAGGAGGAGGAGGATGACTATGATGATGATGATGAGGATGAGGGTGATTATGATGATGATGATGAGGAGGAGGATGAGGGTGGTGATGATGATGATGATGATGATGATGAGGATGATGATGATGGTGATGATGATGAGGATGAGGGTGGTGAGATGATGATGATGATGAGGTTGAAGATGATGAGGATGAGGATGAGGATGAGGATGAGGATGAGGATGATGGTGGTGGTGATGATGATGATGATGACAATGAGGATGGCGATGATGATGATGATGGTGATGATGAGGATGATGATGGTGGTGATGATGATGACGATGATGACGATGACGATGGACAATGATGATGATAATGATGGAGGATGATGGTAATGATGATGATGATGAGGATGATGATGATAATGATGATGATGATGATGATGAACAATGATGGTGATGATGATGAGGAAGAGGATGATGACTATGATGATGATGAGGATGAGGGTGATGATGATGATGATGATGATGATGATGACCATGATGATGATGATGAGGATGAGGGTGATGATGATGAGGATGAGGGTGATGATGATGAGGATGAGGATGAGAGTGATGATGATAAACAATGATCATGATGATGAGGAGGATGATGACTATGATGATGATGATGATGACCATGATGAAGCTGATGAGGATGAGGGCGATGATGATGATGAGGAGGAGGAGGATGAGGATGAGGATGATGATGATGATGATGATGAGGATGAGGATGAGGGTGATGATGATGATGATGATGATGATGATGATGAGGATGAGGATGAGGATGAGGATGAGGGTGATGATGATGAGGAGGAGGATGAGGAGGATGATAATGATGAGGATGAGGGTGACGATGAAGATGATGATGAACAATGATGGTGATGAGGAGGAGGATGATGACTATGATGATGAGGATGATGAGGATGAGGGTGATGATGAATATGATGATGATGAGGATGAGGATGATGACGATGATGATGAGGATGAGGATGAGGATGATGATGAGGATGAGGATGAGGGTGATGATGATGAGGATGAGGATGAGAGTGATGATGATGAACAATGATGGTGATGATGAGGAGGATGATGACTATGATGAGGAGGAGGAGGATGAGGGTGATGATGATGATGATGATGATGATGATGATGACCATGATGAAGCTGATGAGGATAAGGGTGATGATGAGGAGGAGGAGGAGGAGGAGGAGGGTGATGATGAGGAGGAGGATGAGGGTGATGATGATGATGATGAGGATGAGGGTGATGATGATGATGAGGATGAGGGTGACGATGAAGATGATGATGAACAATGATGGTGATGATGAGGAGGAGGAGGATGATGATGAGGATGAGGGTGACGATGAAGATGATGATGAACAATGATGGTGATGATGAGGAGGATGATGACTATGATGATGATGATGAGGATGAGGATGAGGATGAGGGTGATGATGAGGAGGAGGAGGATGAGGATGAGGATGAGGATGACGATTAAAATAACACGATAACTATAACAATATTGATTAAATTCACCTATTTCCTATTGACGAATCATCACTAGCGGTTTGTAGTGAGAGCGTACGTTGATCCATCGGTACTCATTCTGGATTTTTTACATCCAAAAGAGCTACCAAACAAGCATTCTCGTGACTTTATAACGTCTTTTGAGCGCTGACATAAATAAATCTTCAATCTCTCTTTTAATGTTGCAAATTTTCCCTTGAAGCTGAATAGATCGAAGGACGGGAGGAATTATTGTTTTCTTGGATGCACAACCCATGGCTTCATTCACCACCCTATTTTCTTGGATGCACATCCCATGGCTTCGTTCACCGTTAAAAAGAAGAGTTATTTGTGTCCATCATAGTCTTGTCAAAATGGTATTGTAATGGGATAAGGATGCCATTACTCTTTTTTACTCCCGTACCAAATTAGTTAAGAAAAAATGCATATGCGTTATAACGCATATGCGTTATTTTAAAATTAAAATAATTGGAGGGAATAAGGTTTGGCATTAGGTTCATAAATAGCTTCGGACTACCGAACCTATTGGCTAGGACAAATAAACCAGGGCTATTGCTTGTCTTTTATAACTCTATCAATATGCTCAATTTAGATGGCATGTTTTGCTATGAGATACACAATATATTTTATGAAAATCTAGGATATTGTAGAGTACAATCTTACGATTCTAAATATGTAATTTTTTCCTTCAAAACTATGTTTTATTTATTTATAATTATTTTTCTAAATGACACACATCAGTTTTTGAAAATACATACATCGATTTTTGTTATATAACTTTTGATTTCCATCACCATTTCCCAATAAATATATATGGTGCACTAAACGAGATCAAGCTCTACGATCTTATATTTAGAAATCAAGGATTTCATTATTTTTTGCCCCTAAAGTGTTGCACCTACACATAAGGTTTTAATTTCAAGCTTTTGTGACTTCAATAATTAATAATAATAAAAAAAATTCATGAAATTTTTTGAATAAATAGTGTTGCACTAGGCCCATATGTCCTTTATATGTCTGCAATATTTTATCCCAAATTGACATCATTTACCTCATCTATTGTTGCACCCGCACAAACATATATGTTAAGATGTGCTGAAAATTTGAAAACCCACTTTCACAGAAAATAATTTTATAATCATTTACACAAATTTTCTTTGCATAAATGCAATATATTATGAAAGCTGATTCAATTTCCTATATTTTCTCTTTTTACTTCATCTTCAAATAAGTTAGGGAAGTACCCCTAATTGTCACCTAAAGTCAGAGTTTTTTGTTTATTCCAGTATTATGTGGCATCTAAAGTGTCTTTAAAGGAGTCCATGATTGTGCATCAGCCCAATAATAATAGTTAGTTAAGTGTAATTAATGTTTAATTACATAATAATATTATTTATAATATATTATTTTAGATGTTTTGGCCTTGTTCTTCTTTCTATTTTTTTTGGCTCTGCTAGGGTTTATGCGATTGGGATACTTTGATCACCCGTGTTTGTTCAGAAGTTGCTGCATACGGATCTGGGCTGGGGCCCGAATCTTCCTAGGCCTGTCTATGGCTCTACCCGCCCTGTGTCGTTCTTACGACGCGTGGATATGGGTTGGGTCGAATCGTCTTATGCTTTGTCTAGATCTGGGCTGTGGCCCAGATCGACACCATGCCCGATGAAGGAGGTGGGGATCCACTTATGGCCTCTAATGATGATTCTATCGCTTTCAGTAATCTGATCTCTGGGAGATCCATGAAATCCATATTTTCCCATGTTCCAAAATTTGTGAAGAAACTTGACTAGGTTCCAATCATTGATCTTCCGCCGCAGCACTCCATGCATATTGTTGTCTCCCTGGCATATCAAGCCCTAGTTGGTCAATTCACGGGTCTTTGGCCTTCTCCTAAGACTACTGACAACTGGATCCAAAAAAACTAGAGATCGTTGATCTCCAATAGCGTTACCTGTTACGCGGTTTGTAGGGGGTTCTTTCTTTTCAAATTTATCTCCAAAGGAGATCAGGATCTGATTTTTTGTAATAAACCTTACTTCATGGGACCCCAAGGCCTCTATCTGAATCATTGGACATCGGATTTTAACCCAGTAGTGGATGTCCCCAAGGTTGTACCGGTATGGGTTCATCTCCCTAATCTTCCAATCCATTGTTGGACCCCTTTGTCTCTGAAAACTATTGGTGACAAACTGGGGAAATATATTGACAAAGCAAACCCCAAAGAGAACTATTCATGTGCTAGAATATGCGTAGAAGTCGACCTAGAAGCTGACCTTCCAGAAGTGATCAAGTTAATGGTGGGAGAATGGAAACACTATCAGAAGTTTTACTATGAGTAGTTGTTGTTCAAATGACGACATTGTCATGATTATAGGAATTTCCAAAAAACTGCCCAAAGCGACTGATAGATCAGATATATAAAGAATCATAAGAAGGTTGGACTCAAGCTAGGCAAGACAAGACTAATACTAGACAGACTCAGAAAAAAAATGAGAAAAATATGGGATCTCAGAATAACAGGAAGGAAGACGCGGTCTAGAAAGGAATAAGTCTGCAGAAATGGAGAATGAAGTAAGGGAAAATAGGCTAGAAGAGGAGATGGGTCTTGTTTGTGCTAGAAATTGTTCCTAGACTACCACAAGAACAAGCTAACAAAATCTCAAAAATAAATAAAAAGAAATTGATTTTTAATGGTTTTGGTTTGAAAGTTTTTTCAACAAGAAAGAATATCATCAACAAGCTAATACAAATACTAAATTATGAAATGATTTGAAAGAATGAGTTGTAAACACGTAAGGAATAAACCTGAAACAATGTAAACATAACAAATATTTCACCCATAACACATAAGCACTTGCATGAATAAACACTTTAAACAAGAAATAAAATTATATGTTAAGTAATCAAACAGATCAGAGATAAAACAAGAAATAAAGATAATAATGGCTTATAAGTATGTATACTCAGTATCAGTCTTCAAACTTACAAAAGAGTAATCAATCTTAGCTTGAGATACATCAGCCCTAAAGCCTTTCCTTGAGCAAAATTCGAACCCTACATACATTTCTTTTCCTACTTTTATCCTTTTCCAATCAAAATAGTTACATAACTGTCAAAACTACTTTTAGGTCAGAATTTGAGCTAGTTACAAAAGTAGTTGTATTTTAAAAACATAACAAAGCAATTCCTTCTAAATCATGTGACTGTTTTATGCTTCGCTGCTGCTTTGTCTCTAAACTTTTAATCTTCTTTAATAACACCTCTTTCTGTTGGGTCAGACTTTGTACTTCTTGGTTTAATTCTTCAACCTAGCTCTGAACCTGTCTTTTTCTCTTCAAGGCCTCTTTTGAGACAACTATCGATTCTTGATAGTGTGTATTGATATCATCAAGGTCCTCTCTCAGTATTCTATTAGTCATTACTAATCCATCACTAGTCTCACTAAGAAAACCAATCTGATATTTGTATTGCTTCACAGTTTTCTTAAGGTTTTCAGTTTCTGAATCTATACACATTCCTCCCTGTAAAGTAGAAGTTTTATCTAACATTCATGGGATATCTATTTTCTTAAAAATGAGTTCATATTCTTCCCTATATTTAACTGCTTTTTGTGCAATAGGAACTTCTGAAGACATACCTGATTCAATGCTAAAAGTTATTGGCTCTTCTGAAATTTTATCCTTTCCTAGAGATGAATTTAATAACCCTGAATATTCTTCCTTAATATAGACTTGCTGAGAGTTTAACTCTTCTTCACTTCCCATGTCTTCTTCATTTGAGGAATCCTCGATCATTGTAACCTTTTCATTCCTCAGTTTAGGGTTTAATATTTTTTTCATATTCAGTCTAGGTTTATTCTTAACCCTAGTTTTTGGCCTCCATTTTACTTTTTCCACGTGTATAAGAGACTCCTTCTATAACTTTACATTTGAGACATGTAAAGTCTCATTCCTCATTTCAGCTACAACAAGAACCTTTGTTTTACTTTCCTATACAGATATGAGACTTTGCTTTTGCTATGTTAACCCTATCTTCTCCTCATAATCTGAAACAACTCTCTACTTCTTTTCATCATTCTTCAAAACCTACTCTGAGTTACCATCAAACGTTTCTCTTACCTCTTCATCCACAGGTTCTTCAACCCCCTAAACTGAAAAATCTTCTTGAACACTATCCTATACCAACTCATTCATTAACTCTTTCTTGAACCTTTTAGCAAAAGAAATTTTCTTGTTCATCAGGCTCTTCTTCACTTGAACTTCTTTTTCATTAGGGATACTTTACGAGAATAGAAAATGATCCCAACTTCTACTCTTCTTCTGCAAGACTGTGCAAATAATTAATTTTATTAATGCATGATGAAAAACAGACTGGTGAGTATGATCCCTATGCCCTTTAATTCTGTTGGACATATTTTGAAGACTTTTCAAGAAGAAGAAAGGTAAGTTCATCTTCGACTGCTGGTTTAGATGTTGCAAAAATATAAAATGGTATTTGAAAACCAAGGCAAACCTCCCTCATTAGAGGAAATTTGAGGTCTAAAATGGGCCTCCTAAGGAAAATAATAAAATAACAGTTAAAATAATAAAATAATAGTTAAATTAATAAAATAATAGTTATTAATTTTAGAGGAAGAATGAAAAAAACTACTTTTTGTGTTCGTATTTTTTACATATCTCCCTGTGCTTTTACTCAAATTTTGAGCGGGAGAACTCAATGGATGCGGAATTTAATTCTGCATCCAACGCGTACCCACACTGCATACTTTTGACGGACCCCGCTACCCCCAAAACAGGAAATACCTGAAAAAACGTGATGATGTTTAAGGTATTTCTTGTTTTTGGAGTAGCGGAGTCCATCAAAAGTATGCAGTGTGGGTAGTCATTAGATGCGGAATTAAATTCCGCATCCAACAAGCTCTCCCACTTGAAATTTGAGTAAAAACACAGGGAGATATGTCAAAAATACGAACAAAAAAAGTAGTTTTCTTTTATGACAAATATGTCAATTCAACCATTATAGTTGACTCATTTTATTGAAATTCTATTGGTTCTTGAATTCCAACTCATGAAATTTACTGTTTTTGCGATTTCTTATAAGGCCCATTTTAGACCCCAAATTTCCTCTAATGTCACATGTAATGTAACTCTGCCAAACTCTAATGACTTCTTTCCATTCAGGCTTGAATTTATCCAATTGAACGCCTTTTCCCCAATCTAGGGCTTTGATTTATGGTAGCAGGAAATCTTTTGGGTTAAAGCTAAAAGGAATTTTCTTAAACCACATCTCTCCCTCTCTTTCTATACCTGTAGCTTCTGCTATCAACTCCTCTGTCACTTCAAATTTAAGAATATAAAATGTAACTGTATCATTGTTGAAACCCTAAGAAAAACGATATGATACTTTTGGATTAAAACCTGTGATTCTTTCAAAGAAAGTTAACCATCATTCTCTTTTAAACAATGTTGCACAGTCAGGAAACTCATTTTCCCAACTCATATCCATAGGTTCAAATCTATTAGTTTTCCCACTTTTCTTCATCTCTGCGTTGTAACCTGATCTGTGTATTTCCTCAGTAAACTTCAAATATTTTGAAAGCTCCTTCTCTGCAACAATAAAATCATACCCAAAACTAACTTGTGACAGGTAATCTTATGATATTTCAATAATCCTTATAGAATCAAAATCGTGTCAAACCAGACCAGGGTTCTCTCAATGATTTCTACAGCTCCTCATACACTTGTCATGATTGTGGACTATGGCTATGATCATGTGTTATTATGTCTTCATAGGTGTCTAAAATATTCCACTATTTTTTATTGCAAACATCCATGATTATCTGCCACTATTTTCAATGATTCAAGATTCTTGTAGCGCCTTATTACATTGACTTTTCACTTTGCGCTACAAGAATCGTCCTTGTGAATATTTTTTGAAAAATGACTCACAAACAAAGGTTAGGTCATAAAGCTAAAGCTTAGAATAAAATTTATTTAAGATTTTCAGACTTCTAAAGATATATACACCTAATAATCTCACATAAACTTTAAAACCAATAAAATGAAATAAATCAAAACAATTATAAGCATAAAATCAAACAAAAATATACTTACCACTATGAAACCTCAAAACCAAATAAAAATGAAAAGTAATAGGAAATCAATCTTTCAAAAACACACACAACAACCAAGAAAAATATATAGTTATAACATCTGGCTCCTGCTGTAGGATGAAAGCCTCCTTGTGAGGTTTCAAGAACTTGTAGATCAGTGCCTTCTTCCATCTTAACTAAAACTACCCATTGTTTTTCAAAATCTCCATTGGGCTATGGAGTCTTTATTTGTTAAAATTTTATCATTCAAGCTAGCATTATGTTAGGATCTTTAACTGAGAGAATAAAAAGTACAACAATCAAACACAAGAGACAATGAACACAATGTTTTTCCTCGGGGAAACCATAAATGGAGAAAACCCCGCAACTTCCTCAGAGATAGAATCAGCACCAAAAGTAAAACCCCAAAACAGTAAGATGATCTCCCGACAGCAGTAGCCTCTTTCTTTCTAGCCCCATCAACTTATTCTCCCTCAGCTATGTAATGCAACTGAGTGTGAGTGAGTGTGTGTTAAATAGAGAGGTTCACTCTCTATTTATACTAATTCCTGACTTGACAATAACTCACTAGGGATGACTTCACTAGGAGAGTCTAATAACCTTAGGGCCCCGGAACTACGAGGACTTTAACCCTTGATCAATAGGAGGGTTACCCACAATGAATTGACATGACTTGTTTACATTATAGAAACTCTCGATCGGAACATCGGGGCATGACATGACTCAATTACATTACAAACACATCCTGGAATAAACATTGGGGAACAATACATAATATATACAAGTGAATACATTCTGAAGTTACAATTACATCAACATTATTCTACTTATCTCACACTGATATATACAATGAATGACAATTCTTTCACCTTCAATAACTGTAAAAGTGTTTGAGGATTTGTCCATTCATAATATTGGACAGTTCTTCACCTTCCATGCTCTGCAGTATGAAGGTATTATTTTCCAAAATTTTTGAAATCATAAAAGGACCAAGCCATAAGTTGTCAAATTTTCCATGCTTACCCTTTTTCTCTTTTCTGGAATCCCACCTAAGTACCATGTCTCCACAAGAAAAAGTGTTTCCCTTTACCTTTCTGTCAAATTTTTCCTTAATATTTCTGCTGTAATCTTGAGCTTTTTCAACCAAAGCCTCACATTCCTGCTGCAATTCAATCAATGAAAAGATTCTTCTTTGAATATCATTAGGTTCTTCATGGCTATACTGAAAAAATTTAATAATTGGAATACCTAATTGAATTGGAAAAACAACATCAGTGCCATACAATAACTAAAAAGGAGATGAACCAATGACTTTCTTGGTAGTTATCATGTCTGCCCATAGTGCATACTTTAGCATTGAATCCCATGATCTCTTGTTCTGACTTAACATCTTTCTAATGCTTTGAATGATGTTCTTATTAGTTGATTCTACCAATCCATTCCCTTGAGGGTAATAGGGTGTAGAATGCTTCAAAACAATCCCATTTTTCTCACAAAAACTAACCATGGATTTAGACTTGAAAGCCTTAGCATTATCAGTCAACAATGTCTCAGGATAACCGAACATACTCAAAATATTCTCCTGAATAAAATTAATGATCACCTTATCAGTTGCATTCTTTGTAGGAATGGCTTCCACCCATTTCATGAAAAAATTAGTAGCTGTAACTATCCATCTATGTTGACCAAAAGAAGCAGGATTCATCTCACCTATAAAATCTAGATCCCATTGTTGGAAAGGAGCATTTACAAAAATGGGCTTCAAAGGTAGGGACATAAGTTTTTGTTTACCAACAAACTTTTGACATGGAATACAAGTCCTAACCTGCTGATATACATCAGAAAACAAAGAAGTCCAATACTATCCAGCTCTTAAAATTTTATAAGCAGTGGCTTTCCAGTCTTTATGACCTCCACAGGCACCCTCATGTTTTTTTTAAATCACTTCTTCAATTTGAGGCTTCTCCAAACATCTGAGCAATACTCCTCCTGGATCTTTCCAATATAACTATTGATTTATTAACAATATTTAATGGCCTTCAATTTTAGTGATCTGGCTGCCTTCTTGTCTAAATGCACAGGACACTGCAAATATAATAAAAAATGAACTAAATCAACATACCATTCTGATTCTGCATACTTATCCATGATTTTTTCTTTCTCTTTCCTTGTTTGCAACTCTTCTTGTACTGATTGTTCTGCCATCAAATGAAGTCCAAGAGCCTCATAATTTGAATCAACCAATAGTTTTTCCAAACCTTTTCCTTTTACCAGCTTAGTAGGTCTGATCTCTACATCATACTCCATAATTTTCGCAATCCATTTCCCCCTCTTTCCTTCACTTTCTGGCTGAGTTAAAATATCCTTAACAGCTGCATTGGGTACATAAGAAATGATCTTTGAATGCAGAATATAAATTCTAAAAAAATTTAGTGCTTTTACCAGTGAATATTCCTGCTTCTCGAATGTATTGTATTTCAATTTTGAATCTCTGAGAGTCTTACTAAAGAAAGCAATAAGCTACTCTATCCCATTTACATTCTTTTGTAACAAAACAACAGCTATTGTATCTTGAGAAGCAAAGGAAAAAGTTAAAAAGTCTTTTGAGAAGTTTGGGATTACCAGCACTGGTGCTTCTATTAGAGCTTGTTTAATCTTCTCAAATGAAGCTCTGGATTTTGCTTTCCATTTCACCTCCTGATCTTTCCTTAACATAGTTGTTATCTGCTTTATTGTTTCAGCAAAAATTGGAATGAACCATCTAAGAAAAAATATTTTTCCAATGAATGATTAAACATATTTTTTACTTCTTGGAAGACTAATTTTCAAAATATCTTTAACCCTCTCAAGATCTATTCTAATCCCATCTGCTGATACCAAATGTCCCAAAATATTACCTTCTTGAACAACAAAATGAGATTTCTTAGGGTTTAAAGACAGTCCAAATTTTCTACACTTCAAAAAGGTTTGCTTGAGATGTTTCAAGTGCTCTTTGTTAGATTGAGAAAACACAGTAATGTCATATAGATAAATTACGACAAATATTTCTTTTTCCTCAACAAAGGCTATATCCATATCTCTTTGAAAGGTTGCACCAACATTCATCAATCCGAATGGCATTTTGTCATACATGAATGTCCCCTGAGGGGTGGTAAAAGTTGTTTTCTCCCTGTCATTTGGGTGCATAGCAATCTGATTGTAACCCAAGAATCCATCCACCATTGACATTCTCTGAGCACCTACTACTTGCTGCAAAACCTGCTCAATCTTGGGCAATGGATAATTATCTTTCAATGAAGATCTGTGTAAATTATAAAAGTCCACACACAATCTTATCTCTCCATTTTTTTTTCGGACTGGAACTAAATTAGCTACCCAAGATGAGTATCTAAGTGGCACAATTATCTTTGCATCCAACATTTTCTTGACTTCTTTCTCTATTACTAGAAACAAAGATGGATTGATTTTTCTTAACTTTTGTCTAAAGGGTTTCACATTGGGGTTTAAAGGAACCTTATGCTGAATACTATTGGTATCATAGGTTTTTAAATCCTCATAGGACCAAGCAAAGACATCAACATATTCCCTCAATAATTTAATATACATGTTCCTTTGCTCAACTAAGAGAGATTTCGAAATTCTCACCATCCTGGGCTGCTCTTCTGTGCCAATATTATAGTTTACAACATTCTCCTCTGAAGATTGCATAGATGGTTTCAATGGAGTATCATCTTTTGAAAAAATCCTTTCGAGGGGAACCAAACCTTTGGGAATAAAATTTCCTTTCAACTCAATTATTTTATGTCCAGCAATTTCATTTTCATGAATATTCAAAAGCATCATCAACTTCATTATCATGGTCCCGATCAATTAACGAATTTGAAAACTCTCCAGTTAACTCCAAAAACCTTTTTATTTCCTAATCATCTTTAAAAACTCTCCATTGTTTGATATTATCTGGTACCGAGGGTCTATATCTTATTTCAATTGGATACTTTAGCTGGGTCTGTTTTGGAATTCGGAAATGTGTGGCTTCCAAAGCAAGTGAATGAGCTATCTGATTATGATCCCTAGGAATGAAGGAAATGTTAAATGCTATAAAGTAATTATCAGTCATATCCCACACCTCATTTATGTATACCTTCAACAAATCTTGTTTTACTTGATATTTGTCCCTAACCTATTGGACAACTAATTCGGAATCGCCATAAACAAAGATCTGCTGAATGCCCAGGTCTTTTGTAGCCCTTAAACCGAGTATTAATGCCTCATACTTAGCTATATTATTTGTGGTCACAAATTCTAACTTATACATCAAAATGATAATATTTCCACAAGGGGAAATACAAAAATACCTGCTCCTACTCCTTCCTTGGATGAGGAACCATCAAAATACATTTTCCATAGATCATCTTTTTTTTCAACAGTACGTTTGATAGGTTTTTCCTTTTCTACTTGTAACAATCCATTTGTATTGTCATCACTGAAATGTAACATACAAGACCCCAAATCCTTATCTACCGCATACAATGGATGATTTGTTGGGTTCTTATCATCTGTGACAATATAAGCATATTGTAATTCACTATACAATCTCCTATTCTCTCCTCCAAAAATAGGAATGGTTGCATATGATAAATCCATTTGTAATGTACCACCCACCTTCTTAGCCCAATACCTTGAAAGTAACATTCCGAACTTAGGAGTGATATCAGCCACAACCACATCCATGATGATAGTTTTCATGGGTAACTGAGTCAGGTTAACCACAAAATCCTTAATCACTCCCAAACTTTTAACAACTCTGGAATCAAATGCATATAATTCCTGATATGGTTTTGTGATACTCAAACCAAGAGCCTCCATGACCGCTTTAGGCATCAAATTGTGAGAAGCTCCAGAATCCAATAAACAATTGTGAATCATTTGGTCATGAACCATCAGAGTTATATTAAAAGGTGGGGAAGAATTTGAATCATTTTTCAGTTTTATCAACTAGGGAAGAACCAATAAATATTTTCGGATGCTCTTCTTGTATATTTACAGTATCTGAAGGTATCTAGCTGGAAGTTGACCCTATCATCTTTAGAACTAGATTTCTATTGCAAGAATTCTTCATCAACTGAGTAAAGGGTACTGGAATTTTAATCTTACATAACTCATTTTCAAAATTAAAATTCTGCACATTTTTATTCACTTCTTCATTCTCAACAACCTTATTTTTATTATCTTGATTTTGTCTCTTTTCCTGTGCTGAATTAGGTACTTTCTTAGGAGGAGGAACTGTCTTCTTTTTTGGAATATGTGAAACCTATTTTGTACCATACCTTAAGTTAATAGACTTATTAGGTTCAGACTGACCTATTTCAGCTGTAATTTCAAGACCCGAGTCACTTTCTGTTTGATAAATATTAGCATAAAAAAACTCAGAATTCTGAAAATCCTGTTTAGTTAAAAAACCCTCTGATAACAATTCCCCAAAGTGATTCAAATCTTGATTTGAATCTTCATACTGTTAAACCTCACCTTCCTCAATTTTATCAACCACATTATTTTGGAGTGGAGGTGTAACTCTCTGATCTTCAATCTCTCTTCTTTCCCTTTGATTGTCATTGTTTCTTCGTTCTCTAGGAATAAATCAAGGAGCAAACTGGTGCCTAAATTGATTAGGGCTCCTTTCTCCTTCTTGTGTGGGCTTATTTGAATTCTTTTCTAACTCCAACTTATTTAGTTTTGTTGTTAAATTTTTTACCAACTTAGCCATTTCATCTATTTTTCTATCTGTTGTCTTTGAAGTAGAAGCTAGTGGAATTACCTCCTTTTTACCCTTTCGGTCATTGGTTTGATAATCTGAATGCTCTCTGAGCCTATTGGAAGCTAAAATATTTGATTCCACCTCCAATGCAGCCTCCTGCATGTTTAATAAAGTAACTGGCCTGCTTTCTCTCAGATGCATGGAGAATTCATGGTCAAATGCATTTGCATAAGTTATCTTAGATGAAGTTTTAGAAGGTTTGATTTCAGCTGGGATCCTACCATACATTTTATTAAAGCGTTTGGAAAAATCTCCTATAGTTTCATCCTTTTTTCTTCTTAAAGCTCCAAACTCTGTGATGTAATAGGTATGATCTTTCATGTCTCCCCACTACCTCATAAATACATCTTGTAGCTCCTCTATGAGAGTGATTGAATTAGATGGAAGCTCTCTGAACCATTTCCTTACCTCTCCGTATAGACTCTGCACAAACATCCTCATCCATACATCTTTTGTTTCAATATTTTGATTGTCTGCATAACTTAGGAATGCATCCCAATGCTCTTCAACAGTTGTCTCACCATGACCATTAAAACTAGGTAAGTATTTCTGATAATCTCCTCCACGGAGAGCATTTAGAGGCTGAGGAAGGACTAAAGGAGCATATCTAGCAGCTACCATTCTATCCATCATATCAAGGGGCTGGTTTTGTGCCATTGTGAAACTAATTTGTTTTAATGAGGACAAAGGTTGAACAACTTTGCTTGAACCTGGTTGAAAAGGACTTTTACTGGTTTTGAACTGAAACAAGGGAATTTTACTAGGAGAATTAGTTTTTTATTTTTTATAAGATTGTGGATTAGTAAAAACTTGAAAACTACTTACTGGTATAGAAGGGATTGACCAAGACAGACTTTGTTTTTCTCCTTGATAATATGTGAAAGGTGATTTCAATGTCGACTGCTCAGGAGTTAACAGAGAAGGGGAAGACTGAATTTTCCTACGTTGTCTAGCTTCCTTCAAAATATGTTCTGGATTTGAGACACCCAAATTAAAATGTGAAGTAGGTCTCCCTCTTGTCCCAGTATTTCTGGTAGCCATTATGAACCACTGCTTGATGAAAAAGTAGTCTAAAAGATTTTCTGATTTTGTTCACCTCTCAAAATCAAATGAATGATGATATCCCAGGGAAGATATACTTCAGATTCGTCCCCGGCAACAACGCCAAAGATGTTTGTGCTAGAAATTGTTCCTAGACTACCACAAGAAAAAGCTAACACAATCTCAAAAATAAATAAAAAGAAATTGGGTTTTAATGCTTTTGGTTTGAAAGTTTTTTCAACAAGAAAGAATATCATCAACAAGCTAATACAAATAGTAAATTATGAAATGATTTGAAAGACTGAGCTGTAAACACATAAGGTATAAACCAGTAACAATGTAAACATAACAAATATTTCACCCATAACACATAAGCACTTGCATAAACACTTTAAATGAGAACTGAAATTATAAGTTAAGTGATCAAACAGATAAGAGATAAGACCAACAATAAAGATAATAATGGCTTATAAGTATGTATATTCAGTATCAGTATTCAAACTTACACAAGAGTAATCAGTCTTAGCTTGAGATACATCAACCCTAAAGCCTTTCCTTGAGAAAAATTTGAACGCTACATACATTTCTTTACCTACTTTTATCCTTTTCCAATCAAAATAGTTACATAACTTTCAAAACTACTTTTAGGTCAGAATTCGAGCTAGTTACAAAAGTAGTTGTATTTTCAAAGCATAACAAAACTATTAACTATCACAAACTAACTTCTTGAAACTTGGTCATTAGAAGCATTCATAGATTCTTGGCTACCTCTGCCAACAAAACAATTCCTTCTAAAGCATGTGACTGTTTTATGCTCTGCTGCTTCTCTATCTCTAAACTTTTAATCTTCTTTAATAACACCTTTTTCTACTGGGTCAGACTTTGTACTTCTTGGTTTAATTCTTCAACCTGGATCTGAACCTGTCTTTTTCTCTTGAAGGCCTCTTTTGAGATAGCTTTCAATTCATGATAGTGTTATTGATATCATCAAGGTCCTCTCTCAGTCTTATATTAGTCATTGCTAATCCATAATTAGTCTCACTAAGAAAACCAATCTGATATTTGTATTGCTTCATAGTTTTCTTAAGGTTTTAAGTTTCTGAATCTATATACATTCCTCCCTGTAAAGTAGAAGTTTTATCTGACAGCCACAGGATATCTATTTTCTTAAAAATTATTTCATCTTCTTGCCTATCTTTAACTACTTTTTGTGCAATGGGAACTTCTGAAGATATACCTCGTTCAATGCTGAAAGTTATTGGCTCTTCTGAAATTTTATCTTTTCCTGGAGATGAGTTTAATAACCCTGAATGTTATTCCTTAATATAGACTTGCTGAGAGTTTAACTCTTCTTCACTTCCCATGCCTTCCTCATTTGAATAATCCTCGATCATTGTAACCTTTTCATTCCTCAGTTTAGAGTTTAAGATTTTTTTCATATTCAGTCTAAGTTTATTTTTAACCCTAGTTTTTGGCCTCCATTTTAATTTTTCCACTTGTAAAAGAGACTCCTTTTGTAACTTTACATTTGAGACATGTAAAGTCTCATTCCTAATTTCAGCTACAACAGGAACCTTTGTTGTACTTTCATGTACAGATATGAAACTCTGCTTTTGCTATGTTAAACCTAACTTCTCCTCATAATATGAAACAACTCTCTGCTCCTTTTCATCATTCTTAAAAACCTACTATGAGTTACCATCAAAAGTTTCTCTTACCTCTTCATCCATAGGTTCTTTGACCCCCTAACCTGAACAATCTTCTTGAACACTATCTTGTACCAGCTCATTCATTAACTCTTTCTTGAACCTTTTAGAAAAACCAATTTTCTTGTTCATCAGACTCTTCTTCACTTGATCTTCTTTTTCATTAGGGATTCTTGACCAGAACAAAAAATGATCCCAACCTCTACTCTTCTTCTACAAGACTGTGCAAATAATTAATTTTATTAATGCATGATGAAAAACAGACTGGTGAGTATGATCCCTATGCCCTTTGATTATGTTGGACATTTTTTGAAGACTTTTCAAGAAGAAGAAAGGTAAGTTCATCTTCGACTGCTGGTTTAGATGTTGCAAAAATATAAAATGGTATTTGAAAACCAAGGAAAACCTCCCTTCACATGTAATGTAACTCTGCAAAATTCTAATGACTTCTTTCCATTCAGGCTTGAATTTATCCAACTGAACACCTTTTCCCCAATCTAGGGCTTTGATTTTTGGTAGCAGGAAATATTTTGGGTTAAAGCTAAAAGGAATCTTCTTAAACCACATCTCTCCCTCTCTTGCTATACATGTATCTTTTGCTATCAACTCCTCTATCACTTCAAATTTAAGAATATCAAATGTAACTGTATCATTGCTCAAAACCCTGAGAAAAATGATATGATACTTCTAGATTAAAACCTGTGATTCTTTCAAAGAAAGTGAACCATCCTTCTCTTTTAAAGAATGTTGCACAGGCAGGAAACTCATTTTCCCAACTCATATCCATAGGTTCAAATCTATTATTTTTCCCACTTTTCTTCATCTCTGCATTGTAACCTAATCTATGTATTTGCTATGTAAACTTCAAATGTTTTGAAAGCTCCTTCTCTGCAACAATAAAATCGTGCACAAAAATAACTCATGACAGGTAAGCTTATCATATTTCAATAATCCTTACAGAATCAAAATCGTGTCAAACCATACCACGATTCTCTCAATGATTTCTGTAGCTCCTCATACACCTGCCATGATTGTGGACTAGGGCTATGATCATGCATTATTATGTCTTCACGGGTGTCTAAAATATTCCACTATTTCCAATTGCAAACAACCACGATTATTTGCCACTATTTTCAATGATTCGAGATTCTTGTAGCACCTTATTACATTGTCTTTTCACATTGCACTACAAAAATCCTCCTTGTGAATATTTTTTGAAAAATGACTTACAAACAAAGGTTAGGTCATAAAGCTAAAGTTTGGAATAAAATTTATTATAATATTTTTAGACTTTTAAAGATATATACACCTAATAATCCCACAGAAACTATAAAACCAATAAAATGAAATAAATCAAAACAATTATAAGCATAAAATCAAACAAAAATATACTTACCACTATGAAACCTCAAAACCAACTAATAAATGAAAAGTAATAGGAAATCAATATTTCAAAAACACACACAACAACCAAGAACAATATCTAGTTATAACAAGTCCCAAGGGGGGTGGGGGTGTATCCTCTGATGTCGAGCCCTAGATTAGAAGGGAAATCCCTCCAGACAAGAGAAAACATCAAGAAGCAAGAGCTCAACCCGAACCCTCGAATCCCACCTCAGAAGAGGAAGTCTTGGAAGAAGAGGAAGGTGAAATTGGACAATCACAAATCTCACAAAAAAAAGCTAAACGAGGGAGGAAAACATATAAGGAACGTAGATATGAAGCTACTTATAGAGACAAGCTTTTCGGAGCACAAGCTACGATTGAAGCAATGATGAACCTTAGGTTTAAGTTTATTCCTGGAAAATCGCAGGTAACAACAATTAGGGATTCTCCCCAATAAATGTTCCTAAATAGCACGGTACTGTTTGGTATGGGGAATCCATCTGGTTTACGGTCTGGCTACCGTAGGTCAAGTAACAATTGAAATGTTTTACCAGTTATGGATTGGTCCACCATCTATATTTTTAGTTTTTTTGTGTTTAAGGTGTGATGTGCAGGTTCCTAACTAAAGAATGCAGATGATAGAGATAACGAGCAGGGTACAATGTGATGCACAGGTTCTTACATCTCGTCTTACCTCTCTCGCATCTAAATCACAAACAACAAGAAATTAACTAAGACTTATTAACCTATCCCTAGGGAGCAAAACTATCATTAATGGTGAGTAATGTATTTCAGTGCATGCATTAGGAAAGATCACAGATAGTTGTTAAATGTTTCAAAACACATGAACATCAATAGAAATATAAACAACAAGATATCCTATTGTTAATTACAACATTCATTACTCAAAGTGGAAATTTCATAGAATAAACCAGAGTACATTCATAACATGAAAGGAAAATCAATGAGTTAGAACGATCTCACTGTTAATGGAAATAAGTTGAAAATG
Source organism: Pseudotsuga menziesii (assembly GCA_001517045.1). Classification (NCBI taxonomy): domain Eukaryota; kingdom Viridiplantae; phylum Streptophyta; class Pinopsida; order Pinales; family Pinaceae; genus Pseudotsuga; species Pseudotsuga menziesii. The sequence goes on from LPNX010172161.1 coordinate 917,763, forward strand.
AAATAGTTCACATTCAACTGGTCCATAGCAAAACATTTGAAACATTCCACAAAACTTTCTCTAGCAGAAACATGTAACTCTTTATTGTAAAAGGAAATAGTCCTTCTTACAATACACTCTCAAAAATAGTCTGGAAAGAAGCCCCTTCTACATCTAAACTCTCCTATATTTATACAAAAAGAAAAACCCTTAGGCTGCCCCTCAATGACTTTTGAGCTTCCCCAACCTTTCATTTCCAAAATTTTGTCTCGTAGTATGTACACATAATTAACAAAATATATTACATTTCAAAAAAAAATTAGAACACTTTATGAAGAGGGGCCAGCTTGGTCATTGATGAACTTCTTCCATGCCTGGGCCTCTCCTGCTATGCCTTCAAATCTAGAAGGTTCAAGAAAACGGATATTTATCTCATATTTAGCAACCTGGTTCTTTACTCCTTCTATCCTTGCCGGACTCATGCGCAGGTGATCTTCTAGTAGATGTATACTTACAGCTGCATGTGCCACTGCATTCTTTAAAATTCGCTCATCTAGATCCTTTACCTGATGGATCTATTGCTCGTCTTCCTGATATCTATTTTGTAGATGTTCTATAAACAATTTATGTTCTGGAATCGCATCCAATCTTTTCTCTATAGAAATATGGCATCTATTGTATGCGCCAAGCACTCTCCTGTAGTATTCGACACATGCATATTTGTAATTGATGAATTTTCCTTCTTTGAGTTAGAACATGTTCTTTCAAAGGATGGAAGTCTATCTTCTATTCCATAGCATCTTTCAGTGATGCTGTCAATGAAGTATTCTGTTCTTCTAAGGTTTCCACCTGCATTTGATATTGCTTCTCTCTTTCCTTTGTGGTGGCCTTATCTGTTTCTAACTCAACAATTTTGCTTTGTAACCGGTCCTTCTCTGCACTTAGATTTTCATAGGATACATGAAGGTCATCTTTCTTAGTTTTTAACATTTGATGCTCTAGCTGTAGCTTTTGTAATTAAGCTAAGCTATCCTGAGCATTCTTTTCCATTTTCTCTACAGAAATATCTAAAGCCTCCTTATTTGCTTACAGAGTTTGGAATTATGTTCTTGAAATATTTACTTCATTCATCATGTCTTCATATTTCCTTTTCAGCTTCTGACCTTCATCCCTTTCCTTCTTCAAAGTTTCTTTCAATTTTGTTGTATTTTTTCTTGACTGCTCTAGGTCTATCATCAGCTTGTCTACGTTATCCTCAGTTTCTTGGTTTAATGCCACCCCAACTCTTGCTATCAATCTTGGATCTGTATCCATTCCACGCACTAAGGTTTTATCTGTTATCATCTTTCCCGACTATCCCCTAGTTTCAACCTTTTTCTCGGTTCTTTTTACAATCCTTTTCTTCTCCTTATCATAGAAAATAGTACTGAAGTCAGGAACCTCCTCCGCTTCTATAGGCATGAAAGGGATAAAATTTATTCCAGAAAATGAAGCTTGTCCCAATGTACTACTGGAATACGCAGCAAGCCCCTGGGGATTAGGATTAGATTGTCCTTGTCCTTGATCTATGTTATCTTGTCCTCCCTGTGTATCTACCTGCTCAGCAGTCTATTGGTCCTTTTGAGATCTTGTTAATCTTAGACCTTCACTTTCTTCCTGTCTTTTCTTGATTTCTTCTTCTTCATTTCTCTTTCTCACCTCCTCCTCCTTCCTTGCTGCTTCTTCTACAACTCACTTTCTTTATTCTTCTTCATTCTTGAGCCAACTCTCTGCCTCCTGTGCTAGCCTTCTACCATCTTCTTCTCTCTTTTTGTCCTCTTCTTCTTCTAATTTATTAGTCTTCTCTGAAGTTTTTCCCTTTCCACCCATAGTAGCTATTTTCTATTTAAATCTCTTTTTAAGGGCAGTTATGTTCTTTGCACTTCTGAATGTCGCCTCGTCCTTATCCCAGAAATCAGTATATCAAAAATTAATTCCTGCTTCCTTGCAGTACTCTGCTACTTTATTTCAGGAGTCATTCCTGTGAAAATTCATTTCGACAAAATAGAAATGCTCTAGCTCCTGAACAATTTTTGCAGCCTGTTTTACTCTCAAAAACTTGTAGATGCCAAGGAAGAAAGGCACTGTAGGATATGCTGCCTTTTTATGTTCAAACAGGAAATTTCCAACACCATCAATATATACCTACCTAACTGCCTCTTTATGTAGTACATAGTCAGTGGCATACTTAGGGAGTAGAGAAGGTGCTCTGGAACCACCATACATTCTTATATACAATCCTTCCTCGATCAAATAATAGTCTTCGTATTCCTCGATGACTTTGAATGCTTCTTCAGACATGCACTTGCATCCAGTCAAGAAAATAAGGGTATACAAAGGCATGATGAAGTGTTCACAGATTTCCCTGTAATAGCTATAATATTTATGGGCCCATAACAATCTATATGATGTGTACACTCGGGTCCTGTCACTCTCCCAGTTACATCTCAAGGATGGAAAAGACTGAGTACACAATATACAGTCAATCAGGATGGAGCTCATGTAGAACTCTGATTTCTTCTGTGACACCCCTCCCAAGGCTGCGGATATGCATGATGAGAGGCTATTTGACACTATGTTCGACCAATTAAAAATGGTTCCTTGAGTAGCCACGTAGAAGATAATTGGTATCCATCCTATCTTGAAGCTTTTCCCGTGAGCTCTACCAAAAATCCTATTTAGAATTAGTGCAATGAATCTATAGGGAGTCCGAAGAGTAGAGGTATCATGCTCTCCGAAAGGCCTGGTTCGAAAGTTTTTCCCTGGTATCATCATTCTTTTAACTATTTCTACTAGATCCATAGTTGTCTCTTTCAACCAACTTTCTGTCAAGTAAATCTACGCAGAAGGCAGATGATATGCCATAGAGACATATGCAGGGCTATATGCAGCGTAGCCCTGCTTAGTAGTATTTTCAAGAATCATTGTAGTTACATATGCCCTAGGAAGAATCCAACCTATCACCTCTGAACAAGGGAACAACTTAGGTCTTGTGGCTACTTTCATGAGAGCTGATTTCTCAATGTTTCATAAATGGCTAGCTCTTCGAATCCTACATCAGGTACGTTCTGATTGGCAATCATCCTGTATATCTCTCCCCATTTGTAGTCCGGTTCTACCCCGATGGAAGCTTTGGTATCTTCATATATATATTCAAACTTGGTGATGATCTCAACCTCAGGTTCTCCTTCAACCACATGAGCCTTTTTCTTTTTTCTTTCCAACATATTTTCTTTGCTACAATCACCTTATCACAAACATAGCATGTTCTTAGACCCATTGATCTTTTAGCAAGTTTTTTAACAATAAACAAAAAACGGTATCAATTTGTTTACCTCTTCCATATGCATTCTGAAAAATGAACTACACACAGTATTCAATGCATGAAAAAGAAAAAATGACAAGGAAAAAAGAATATCCTGCAGGTTGTGTCTTAAAACAGCCTAAGTCCACTGTTTGTGAAAAATTCACAACCTCAAGAGAAAAACAATTCTCTATCTTAACCCGGGCCGCATTCGAACTAATTCAAACTAATCCGATAAAAGTATGAATCACATATTCCTACTGCTAGTCTTCAACAACAAACTTCAAAGCATTAGACCTTATATAGTGCTCTTCCCGTTGGAAAAACCATAAATGACCAAAAATGAAAAACCTCCACAGTCCCAAGGAAAAGATAAGTGCAAGAAAGAGTTTAACACCCCCTGGATGGCTATGGACAACCAAAAGAACGGGTGGTGCAGACAGCGAAACACTTGTCTGTACCGTGCCCTAATCTTTCGCCCTGGAGCAAAAGCATTCATAACGACCCAATCAATCACGCAGCCTAAAAAACCTCCCGCTAAAGAAAAGTGTAAACAGCTAGCTCTTCAAATAAAACCTCATGCATACCGCGAAGACAAACACTCTTTAAGAAGACAAACCCAACCCATGGACCGCCTAACCAGGAAAACCTAACCAAGGAAAAACCACGGTTCCAAATCGACCAATAAAAACCAAAAAAACAAGGCCATGGTTCACCTACCTAGAAAACTGCATTGTAGTCGATGGACTGGAAAAATATCCATGGTAGCAATGCTAGAAAATCAAGTTCGAACAGCTGGGTGCATGAATCAGTGAAAACGACAAGACTGGAGCAAACGGCAAGGTAAAATACAGATAAATAATAAAAAATTCCCCCCTCATATATATAGAACCTTCGACAGAAAAAGTCGGTGGGAAAAACCCTATTAGCAGTTAAACTCATCGGCGACCAACCCCTCTAATCATCAAAAAGATAGTTCGAGTGATAGTCGCAACGGCAGATGCAAAACCAACTACGTATCCGCAACAACTTTTAAGTCTGTCAGCATCGACACCATTTAGCACTAAGTGCAGAACCTCAAGCCTAAACATCTTTCGTAGTGTTGGAAATGCCAAGCACTATCATTGCGATGATTATTCATCCTAATGCCTATCAGAGATCGGAACACTTAACCTATAAAGCATCGACGAGGAAAAAACTAACTCTCGAAACTCAAACCCAAACATTCTCCGTAGTGTCAGCGATGTAAAATGTATTATCGCGACTTCATTCTTTTAAAAGGGTATCAGAACTTGGAACATCTAAGTTCTAAGGCATTAGCGAGGGAAACAACTATCTTTCGAAACATTCATCATCTGCCTCCCAAAACGTCGGCAACGTAGAGGACTAGTACTCCGGTTCATTGTCATAGACCATTCCGATAGCAATAAAAAAAGTCACCAGTAGTCAAAACGATAAGCTCAAAAATCAAACAAAAAGAACCACGGTTTTCAACGTATCGACGAGGAAGACGGTAGTACTTCCGATAGACTAGATCATTCAACTTCCGCAACGACGAAAAGATAGTCGACTATGCTTCTGATACTAGAAGGATAGCCAACTAATCTTCCAATGAAAAGGATTAAGTTTTGAGCAAAATATGAACTTTCCAGGACATATTTAGGGAAACCAAACAATCCTAGGCTATATCTAAAAGAATCAAATCAAAAGGAGGGTCCTAAAATCTAAAATTTTGGGAAAAAAGTTGCAGTTGCAACAATTGGCGACTACCTGGTGAACACAGATCTCTGAACAATTTCTTCTTAGATCAATAGATTGTTTTGACATTACCAACACGCTGAATTCTTCAAGATATCTGGATTTCCCAAATGGCATATGTATGCACTTAATCATTGATGATAGTCCATTTTAAGGAACAAGGGAACCAAGATTTCAAAGTCCAGATAACTCTTTTAAGGCCAGGAATATGAGTTTTATTTTTTACCTCTATCTTTGAGTAGTTTCCAACTTAGACACCACAGGATTGTAACATATGGTAAACAGATATATTCGTTTGTTCCTCATTTCCATGCCATTTTGCACTTTTGGTGCTTTTGGAATTTTGTCCTCTTTTGAGTCCCCCTGCATGCCTTCTTTCTAAAAATTTTAATTCAGGCTCCTCTATCCATAGTGTCCTTTTGTGTGAGAGATATATTTATTTTTCAGCTCGCGGATGGAGAAGAACTTTGGAAATATTGTACTAATATGGTTCAGTACTTTGCTTTGATACATATTGCTTTTCCAAGGAAATTTTGACTCTTATTTGCCTTTTTATTGTCAAATCCTAGCATGGAATCATTTAAATGTAATATACTGTTTACCTTGTTTCCTTTCCATGTTTTGTTGTCACTCCTTAAGACATTTTTAGTGTGAGATGAATGGAGCCTCGAAATAGTATTTTGGACCTTTTAATCCTGAGTTATTTCACAAAGATTAAGTAGGACTTTAATGTGTTCATAACCATTTAGGAAAACTGCTAATCTTGAAGAAGTTCTTTCAAACATTAAATAAATTAATAGTACACGGTCTTGTAATCAAGTATTTTAGTTAATCTAGAATTCTGGTGAACTCCATGCAACCAAAGGTCATGCTTCTTTATTAAACACTACAATCAATCAAAACCTAATTAAAACAAAAATAAAAAAATCCTCAAAAATAAAGCAAAGCAACAATTTATTTATATACAAAACAACAAAAATAAAAGATCAAGAAAAATAAGGTTTGAGAACTAAACCATTTACTGGTAAGTTCTCTTCCCACCCATGTAAGTCTTGCAACTTGTAAGTTGAGGGGCCAAGCTTTGCTGCAATTTGAAAAGGGCCTACCCATAACTGTTGAAACTTAGTGTTCTTTCCCTTTTCATCGTGTGGATGATCCCACTTAAGAACCAGATCTCCTACTTTGAATTCTTTGTTCACAACTTTATGCTTATCAAACCAACACTTCACTATTTCCTGTTGATGCTTAAATCTTTCTTTGGCTTTGGACCTAGACTCTTCTGACTTCAAAAGATTATAGATTCTGATTTGTAGGATTTCATTATCGGTACCTCTAGATTCTTGAGCTATTATGGAAGACGGTAACAGAATGTTGGGAGGAATAATAGCTTCTTTTCCATAAACAAGAGTGTATGGTGACACACCTAAGGAATTCTTGGGTGTGACTCTATCAGCCCAAAGAGAATTAGGTAACGCTAAATTCCAACTTCTCTGATATTCTATTACAATTTTCTTTAGAATCCTAATCATATTTTTGTTTGTGGATTCTGCCAAACCATTTCCTTGTGGGTAATAGTTTGCAGAATAATGCAACTTGATTCCTCTTTCATTAGCAAATGCAGTTAATCTAATAGAAGAAAACTAAGTAGCATTATCAAAAACCAAGGAAATTGGAACCCCAAACCTGGTCATAATGCGATTCTATAAGAAATCCATGACTGCATCTTCATTTACTTTTCGTAACGGAACAACCTCGACCCATCTGGTGAAGTAATCAGTTGCCGCCAAAATATACTTGTCCTGCAAGGAAGAATTTGGATTTATTTCTCCAATAATATCGATTCCCCATTGTTCAAATGGTTCTGATATCATTACTGGTTTTAAAGGCCCTGCTACTTTAGCTTGTCTTCCAACACCTCTTTGACAAGCATCACATTTTCTAACATGAGCATGAGCATCCTTAAACAGTGTAGGCCAGTAATATGCAGCTCTGAGAATCTTATGTGCTGTTGTATCTTTGGAAAAATGATCTCCAGTAGGCCCATCATGCAATTCTGTTATGACCTTCTTTGCATCTTCCTGTTCTAAGCACCTGAGAAAAACTCCATCGTAGTTCTTTCTAAAGAATACTCCATCAATTATCTGATATGAAGTTGATTTCAAATGTAATGCTCTTCATTGTTTGGGACTCCAATGCTCTAGCAAATCTCCTTCTTTAAGGTAATGAACTAGGTCCCAGTATCAGGAATCTGGAGCTGTAAACAAAGGACATACATCCACCATATGTAACTCAGCTTCATTTTCCCAGCTATTTTCTTCATTGTTTTGACCTTCAGTCATTAGTTTACACAATCCTTGTCCTTTTACTATGGATGTTGGTTTGAACTCAAGATCATATTCTTATAAGGCAGTCACCCATTTTCCTCTTCGTTCTCCTAATTCCTTTTGTACAAAAGAGATTGCACAGCTGGGTGTGGAACTATTACTTTGGTGCGATTCTTAAGTATATATGGCATGAATTGTTTTACCACTTTGAAAACTGCATAAGCTTGTTTTTCAACTACTGGATAATTCAATTCAGCTCCCTGCATACCAATGCTCATAAATGATATGGGGTGCTCATCTCCCCCAATCTTCCTTCTGTGTAAGCACAGCTGCCAATGAATCATCAGACGCAAAAGTGTACAGAATAAAAGCCTTTTCAAAATTTGTACTTTTGAGTGATGGTGCATGAGCAACAGATGTTTTTATCTTACTGAATTCATTCTTCTCCACATCAATCCATTTGAATTGTACACTGTGTTTAACCATTTTCTACAAAGGTTTGACAATTTGAGCAAAATCTAGTACAAACCTTCGCACAAAATTTATTGTCCCCATAAATGATTGCATGCCCTTTTTATTATGGGGTAAATGAATCTGTTCTATGGCTTTAATCCTTTCTGGGTCTATGGAGATCCCTTTCTTAGAAACAACATGACCTAGTAGCTTTCCTTCTGTGACTGCAAACATGCATTTCTTAGGATTTAGTGAAATACCATATTTTCAACAACGCTCAAAAATTTGTTTCAGATGAAATGCATGTTCCTCTCTCTTTTTCAAAAATATTGTGACATCATCTAGATAAACCACAACACTATGGCCTATCAGACCACGGAAAGCTATATCCATGGCCCTCTAGAAAGTAGCTCCAACATTAATAAGTCCAAAGGGCATTCTCTTATACGCAAAAGCTCCCCACTTGGTTCTGAATATGGTTTTAAGCCTGTCCTCTTCAGCTACTAATACTTGATTATAGCCATAGAATCCATCTAATAATGAAAACAATTCAAAACCTGAAACCATCTGCAGTATTTTCTCCATGGGTGGGACCGGATAGTTATCTTTATCTGACGCGCAATTGAGGTTTCTAAAATCTACACAGAGCCTGATTTCTCCTGACTTTTTCCTTACTGGCACCAAATTAGAAACCCATTCCAAATGTTTGAATTTGAATATGATTTTAGCATCCAACAATTTTTTTACTTCACTTTGAATTAAAGGTTCCAACTTCGGATGCATCTTCCTCAAAGGTTGTTGGTAAGGCTTTATTCCAACTTTAATTGGGATGACATGTTGTATGATCTTTGTGTCATAAGTTTTAAGCTCTTCATATGTCCAAGCAAACACATCTTTGTACTGTTTGAACAAACTAATGAACTTACTTATTTCACCCGAAGAACAACACTTCCCCAAATTTACATATTTGGGTTCAACTTCAGTCCCCAAATTTATCAGCTCAAATTTTAAGGATTAGCTATGAGTCTTGACATTTGCTGGATTTCTGAATTTGTTATCTAAGTCAAACATTCATTCCAAGGTTCTGACTCCCTTAGGAATAAAGTTCCCGAATTTTAATTCTGCTTGAATTTCTTCATCATCTATTATTGCTCCTTTGAAAGTCTCATCATTCATCAAACACTCTAGAATTTGTTGATCATCGTCAAAACCCTGTATATTTGTGATCATATCCAGAACAGAAGTCCTGAAAAGTAATTCAATAGACCATCTATTATTGGAAGGTACTAGCCTTGCAGCTGAGGTAGCTAGTAAATCAGCTACTGCATTCTTTAATCTAGGAATGGACACAATATTGAATGCATGAAAATTTATAAGCAAATCCCAAACTTCATTTTGATAAGCTTTCAAATGTGGTGAAATATAGTGTATATTATTTCGAATTTGCTTAACAACAATTTCAGAATCTCCATATACTTTTAGATTTTTTACTTTCAATTCTATTTCTTTTTTAAGTCCCTGAACTAGTGCTTCGTACTCGACTGTGTTATTTGTGCATTCAAATTCTTATCTACAAGAAAGAAAATGTTTATTTTTCTTGGATCAATCAGGACACAGCCAGCCCCTTATCCTTCCAATGTTTTAGATCCATCAAAATAAAGAGTCCAAAAACTATATACCTCTACTGAATTTGAATTAAAGACTACATTTGCAACTAGATCTACTATATTACAGTCAATCTCATCAGCCCATGAAAATTGAAGGATATCGGACTGGGTATTAGGTATACTGTTGGCTTCTTCAGCTTGGTAATATCTCGGTTCCAATTCAATGAAATAATTTCCCAACACAGAGTTTACTGGTTCATTGTTTCCCTCTAACTGAGTAACATTGTATTTCATTTGAGGCTCTCTTAATACTTTTATCTAATTGGGACTTCCCTTATGAGGCAACCATAAATGTGACCATTCTAATGCAAAGTATCTATCTAGCCTTGTCGACCAGTCTCGACTCAAAAGAAATCCATAAGCATCTGGTATGTCTGCTACTACAATGTCGATGTACTGACATACCCTCTCATCTGTGGATAAGCAAATCAGAACATCTTCCATTTCCCCTATTACTTTCACAGCTGTCCTGTCTAATTGAACAACTTGCCAAGTAGATGGTTTAGGTTTTCCATTGATTTTCTTGCAGACTGAAAGTGGCATAACATTGACTGATGCTCCTAAATCCACTAAACAATTGTGCACATTATAGTTGAAAATCTCAAAAGTTAGGAGAAATGTTGGGGTTTTATACTTAAACTTCCATCCCACACTTGCCTCACCAATTTCTTCTTCAGTTTGGTTGTCAGTGGGAGGCTCTTCTTCTGGAACCTCAAGTGCTTTTAAAAGTTTCTCTTTTTGCTGAGGTAAATTACACATTTCAAACAATGAGATATTTGATTTGGAAGGAAGTTGCGTTAGCAAATTGAAACTCTCGACGTTTCGATCCCTACTCTGGGATCATCATCAGGAGACAAACGAAAGAAATAAAAATTTAAAATAAATTAAAATCTTATGAAAGAAATAAAAATTTTAAAAATCCTTTTTAAACACTTAGTAACTTATTTAGGGATAATTTTAACTTTAAACTATTTTCACATTTTTTAATTTTTTAATTTTTTCTCTTAAAAGAAACTTTAACAACTTTTAAAGATTAAGACTTACAAAAATTTCAAATAAAAGTTTGTTAAAATCTTTTTAAGTTTAATATTAAGATAAAACTTGTGTAAAGTTTTAATTTTAATATTAAGAAGCTTTAATATCAAGTTTTTATAAAGGTTAAGATAATTAAAACCTTGAAAATTTTATTTTATTTTATTTTTTAATTAAATTAAAATCTTATGAAAGAAATAAAATTTAAAATCTGTTAAACACTTAGTAACTTATTTAGGGTTAATGTTAAAACTCATTTAACTTTAAACTATTTTCTCATTATAATTTCTTAAATCTTTTTCAAAAGATTTTAATTAAAATTTTGTTTAAACCCCTTTCAAAACCTAGAACCGACGTCCCTTTCTTTAACTTTCATTTTCCTCACAAATTTGTGTATTAATAACTTTCCGGGCTATTTTTACATTCACCACAGTCTTCGTTTGTCTCCTGATGATGATCCCAGAGTAGGGATCGAAACATCAAGAGTTTCAATTTGCTAACGCAACTTCCTTCCATATCAATCTTCTACTGCGTAATGACTACATTTAGACAATGAGATATTTGCTTTAGCTTTTTTAATGTCTTCCACAATATCATACCCCATATCATGTTCTTTTAGATTCTTCTTGACATTATCAATCTTATCTTCAATAGGCTTAAGAGGTGTGTTAATTTTCTTTGGATCTTGACTTGAAATGGTAAAATCAGGTTCTTTAACAGTTGCAGTGTTCTTCTGTATCTTCTTCATATTTTCTTGAAGTTTCTTAATCTTAGGAAGTATTGACTTATCTTCTTTTAACAAACTCTGAATTCTTGTTTTCACATTGGTTTCTGATATTTCCTCTTGTTTCAGAGAATCCTCTTCTTCTATATCAAACATTGAGACACAGTCCCATAAAACTAAAGTATCTTCCTCTTTTTTTTCTATAGATTGATTATCTTTTTCTTCCTCCTTGCCAGTTTCTGTCAGTTTGGAGGCCAATAATTGATTCATTACTAATGTCATAGAATTAATCCACTGTGGGAAATTCTTCTCAGAATGAGGCTATTGATGAAAGGTACAAAAATTATCCATGCCTACATCAGTTAAATTCATTCCTGCAGGACTGTGTGGAGGAGGTTTAGGTTGACTATTGTCTTCCCTTTTTTTATAATAAGGCTTATATGATTTTTGAGCCTCTTTTTCCTTCTCTAAATCTATCACTCTGTTGGATGACTTCTACATCATCTTCACCATCCCTTCGAAATCCTGTGACCACTCATCCTTAGGCTTAGTCAGTAATAAAGGTTTCTTGCTTCCAAAAGTCTTTTCTTCTGATTGCACAGGGTAATTTTCTATACTCTCCATCTCAGCCTCCACCTTCTCGGCTTCTTCGTAGTTTTATGCTAATGTAGGTCTCACTGATCTCTTGGAAAACATGGCTAGATTAGGCCCAAGAGCTGAGGTATAGTATTCTATTAGAGAAGTTTCAGATGGCTTATTAGCTACAGTGAAATTGTTTAGGTAAGCAGCAAATATTTGAGTGAAATTATGCACTCTTTCTTTCCTTTCTTTGTTTAGAGCACATAACCCTTTCATCAAAGCTACATGAGTTTTCTGGACTACATATTTACTTCTAAACATTCTCTCAAATGTGTTCCAATCCGTGATTGAATTTGCAGGAAGTGCAAAATACCATGAGGCTGCTTTTCCTTTCAAGGTGTGGGGAAACAATCTATACACCACGTCTTCATGCTCTCTAGCTCGTAGTCCTTCTACAGCCAAGTAAAAACTCTATAAATGATCATCTACCAAAATTCCTTCACTTGGTTCAAACTTAGGTAACATCTTGTCAAAAGCTTGAGGAAAATCATGCAAGGGAGGTGTCAAATTTAAAGGCGACCTAGCCCTCCAAGTAGGCTATGGAGGTGGTTGGTTTTCATTCACATTAGCCATGATTCTGAGTGGAGAATGAGGTTGTGACTGAACAGGGGTCTGGAAAGGTGAACAGTAAGGTGAACCTAGATCCAATTTATTCAAGGGTTGGTCAACTTCTTGTAAGGCTGCTTCTACCAGTTCTTCAAGATCTTCTACCAACACTGAGTCTTCTAATTGAGGGGGATCTTTATTCTAATACTCTCTTCTAGGTTGGACAGAAATGATAGGTAATCCTCCAATATTTTTCGCATATGCCCTGGTGATTCTTCTTAAATCATCAACCACTTTGTTATCGACAGGATACATATACCCTTTCTCTTTATCTTCAGGAGTGGGTTTTGAAACAAACTACTTTCAGAATTGTCACCGGTGGAGTGATTTCGAGGAAGCGAGCTTCCTTGGCCAGCCATTCACTAGTGGCCCTCCTTCTAGCACCAAAAACTATTGAGGCCTGGAAAATCGTAGGTAACAACAGTTAGGGATTCTCCCCAATAAATGTTCCCAACTAGCCCGTTACTGTTTGGTATGGGGAATCCGTCCGGTTTACGGTCCGGCTATCGTAGGTCAAGTAACAATTGAAATGTTTTACCAGTTACGGCCCGGTCCACCATGTATAATTTTAGTTTTTTTTGTGTGTTTAAGGTATGATGTGCAGGTGCCTAACTAAAGAATGCAAATGATAGAGATAATGAGGAGGGTCACAATGTGATGCACAGGTTCTTACCTCTCGTCTTACCTCTCTCGCATCTAAATCACAAACAGCAAGAAATTAACTAAGACTTATTAACCTATCCCTAGGGAGAAAAACTATCATTAATGGTGAGTAATGTATTTCAATGCATGCATTAGGAAAGAATATAGATAGCTATTAAATGTTTCAGAACACATGAACATCAATAGAAATATAAACGACAAGATAGCTTATTGTTAATTACAACATTCATTACTCAAAGTGGAAATTTCACAGAATAAATAAACCAGAGTACATTCATAACATGAAAGGAAATTCAACGAGTTAGAACAATCTCACAGTTAATGCAAATAAGCTGAAAACGAAATAGTTCACATTCAATTGGTCCATAGAAAAAAATTTGAAACATTCCACAAAAATTTCTCTAGCAGAAACATGTAACTCTTTATTGTAAAAGGAAATAGTCCTTCTTACAATACACTCTCAAAAATAGTCTGGAAAGAAGCCCCTTCTACATCTAAACTCTCCTATATTTATACAAAAAGAAAAACCCTTGGGCTGCCCCTCAATGACTTTTGAGCTTCCCCAACCTTTCATTTCAAAAATTTTGTTCGTAGCATGTGCACATAATTAATACAATATATTACATTTAAAAAAAATAAAAATTAGAATACTTTATGAAGAGGGACCGGCTTGGCCGTTGATGAACTTCTTCCATGCCTGGGCCTCTGCTGCTATTCCTTCAAATCCGGAAGTTTCAAGAAAACAGATATTTATCTCATATTTAGCAGCCTGGTTCTTTACTCCTTCTATCCTTGCCGAACTCAGGCCCAGCTGATCTTCTAGTAGATGTATACTTATAGCTACATCTGCCACTGCATTCTTTAAAATTCGTTCATCTAGATCCTTTACCTGTTGGATCTCTTGCTCGTCTTCCTGATATCTATTCTATAGATTTTCTATAAACAATTTATGTTTTGGTATCGCATCCAATCTTTTCTCTGCAGAAATCTGCCATCTATTGTATGTAGCAAGCACTCTCCTGCAGTATTCGGCACATGCTCCCTTTTTTTCTTTACAGTTTTCTTGAATTATTCTGCAACATTAATTGCAAACTCCAATAAATCATATTCTTGTTTTAAACTCTGTTGGTCCTTAACTGGTAACTCCACAGGAGATTCCTTATTTGTTTCTATATACACCATTCTTCCAGTTAGAATCTCCAGAATCTCTTGAGATCTGTCCAAAAAATACGAGGTAGTGTCCAAAATTTCTTCTAATCTGGTGTCTATTTGTAAAATTTTACACCTTTCTTCCTCAATGCATATTTGTAATTGATGAATTTTCCTTCTTTGAGTTAGAAAATGTTATTTCAAAGGCTGGAAGTCTGTATTCTTTTCCCATATCATCTTTCAGTGATGCTGTCAATGAAGTATTATGTTCTCCTAAGGTTGCCACCTGCATTTGATATTGCTTCTCTCTTTCCTTTGTGGTGGCCTTCTATGTTTCTAACTCAACAACTTTGCATTGTAACCGATCCTTCTCTGCACTTATATTTTCATAGGATACTTGAAGGTCATATTTCTTCGTTTTCAACATTTGATGCTCTAGCTGTAGCTTTTGTAATTCAGCTAAGCTATCATGAGCATTCTTTTTTGTTTTCTCTATAGAAATCTATAAAGCCTCTGTATTTTCTTGCATAGTCTAGAGTTCTATTCTTGAAATCTTTACTTCATTCATCATGTCTTCATATTTCCTTTTCAGCTTCTGACCTTCATCCCTTTCCTTCTTCAAAGTTTCTTTCAATTATGCTGCATTTTTTCTTGACTGCTCTAGGTCTGTCATCAGCCTGTCTATATTATCCTTAGTTGCATGGGTTAATGCCACCCCAGCTCTTGCTATCAATCTTGGATCTGCATCCATTCCATGCACCAAGGTTTTATCTGTTATCATCTTTCTCGAATGTCCACCAGTTTCAACCCTTTTCTCGGTTCTTTTTACAATCCTTTTATTCTCCTTATCATAGAAAATAGTACTAAAGTCAGGAAACTGCTCCACTTCTATAGGCATGAAAGGGATCAATTTTATTCCAGAAAATAAAGCTTGTCCCAGTGTACTACCAGAAGATGCAGCAGGCTCCTGGGGATCAGGATTAGATTGTCCATGTCCTTGATATGTGTGATCTTGACCTCCCTGTGTATCTACCTACTCAGCATTCTGTTGGTCCTTTTGAGATCCTGTTAATCTCAGACCTTCACTTTCTTCATGTCTTTTCTTGATTTCCGCTTCTTCATTTCTCTTTCTCTCCTCCTCCTCCTTCCTTGCTGCTTCTTCTGCAGCTCGCTTTCTTTCTTCTTCTTCATTCTTCATCCAACTCTCTGCCTCCTGTGCTAGCCTTCTAGCATCTTCTTCTCTCTTTCTGGCCTCTTCTTCTTTTAATGTCTTAGTCTTCTCTGAAGTTTTTCCCTTTCCGCCCATAGTAGCTATTTTTTGTTTAAATATCTTTTTGAGGGCATTTATATTCTTTGTACTTATGAATGTCACCTCGTCTTATCCCAGAAATCAGTATATTCAAAATTAATTCCCGCTTCCTTGCAGTACATTGCTACTTTATTTTGAGAGTCATTACTGTGAAAATTCATTTCGCCAAAATGGAAATGCTCCAGATCCTAAACAAATTCTGCAGCCTGTTTTACTCTTGAAAACTTGTAGCTGCCAAGGAAGAAAGGCACTGCAGGATATGCTGCCTTTTTATGTTCAAACAAGAAATTTCCCACACCATCAATATATACCTACCTAACTGCCTCTTTGTGTAGTACATAGTCAATGGCATACTTAGGGAGTAGAGAAGGTGCTTTAGAACCACCATACATTCTTATATACAATCCTTCCTCGGTCAAATAATAGTCTCCATATTCCTCGATGAATTTGAATGCTTCTTCGGACATGCAGTTGCATTCAGTCGGGAAAATTAGGGTATACAAAGGCATGATGAAGTGTTCACATATTTCCTTGTAATAGCTATAATATTTATGGGCCCATAGAAAACTATATGTTGTGTACACTCGTGTCCTATCCCTCTCCTAGTTACATCTCAAGGCTGGAAAAGACTGAGTACACAGTATACAGTCAATCAGGATGGAGCTCATGTAGAACTCTGATTTCTTCTGTGACACCCCTCCCAAGGCTGTGGATATGCATGCTGAGAGGCTATTTGACACTATGTTCGACCAATTAAAAATGGTTCCTTGAGTAGCCACATAGAAGATAATTGGTATCCATCCTATCTTGAAGCTTTTCCCGTGAGCTCTACAAAAATTCCTATTTAGCATTAGTGCAATGAATCTATAGGGAGTCCAGAGAGTAGAGGTATCATACTCTCTGGAAGGCCTGGTTAGAAATTTTTCCCCTGGTATCATCAACCTTTTAACTGTTTCTACCAGATCCACAGTTGTCTCTTTCAACCAGCTTTCTGTCAAGTAAATCTGGGCAGAAGGCAGACGATATGCCATAGAGACATATGCAGGGATATATGCAGCGTAGCCCTGCTTAGAAGTATTTTCAAGAATCATTGTAGTTACATCTTCCCCAGGCAGAATCCAACCTATCACCTCTGAACAAGGGAACAACTCAGGTCTTGTGGCTACTTTCATGAGAGCTGATTTCTCAATGTTTTTTATAAATAGTTAGCTCTTCGAATCCTGCATCAGGTACGTTCTAATTGGAAATCATCTTGTATATCTCTCCCCATTTGTAGTCCGGTTCGACCCCAATGGAAGCTTTGGTATCTTCATATATATATATATATTCAACCTTGGTGATGATCTCAACCTCAGGTTCTCCTTCAAGCACAGGAGCCTTTTTCTTTTGTCTTTTCAACATATTTTCTTTGCAACAATCACCTTGTCACAAACATAGCATGTTCTTAGACCCATTGAGCTTTTAGCAAGTGTTTTAACAATAAAAAAAAAAACTGTATCAATTTGATTACCTCTTCCATATGCATTCTGAAAAATGAACTACACACAGTATTCAATGCATGAAAAAGAAGAAATGACAAGGAAAAAACAAAATCCTGCAGGTTGTGTCTTAAAACTGCCTAAGTCCACTGTCTGTAAAAAATTCACAACCCAGATAGAAAAACAATTCTCTATCTTAACCCGGGCCGCATTCGAACTAATTCGAACTAATCCGATAAAAGTATGAATCACATATTCCTACTGCTAGTCTTCAACAACAAATTTCAAAGCATTAGACCTTATACATCGCTCTTCTCGTTGGAAAAACCCTAAATGACCAAAAATAGAAAACCTCCACAGTCCCAAGAAAAAGGTAAGTGCAAGCAAGAGTTTAACACCCCCTGGATGGCTATAGACAACCAAAAGAACGGGTGGTGTAGACAGCGAAATGCTTGTCTACATCGTGCCCTAATATTTCACACTGGAGCAAAAGCATTCATAACGGCCCAATCAATCACGCAGCCTAAAAAAATTCCTGCTAAAGAAAATTGTAAACAACTAGCTCTTCAAACAAAACCTCATGCATACCGCGAAGACAAACACTCTTTAAGTGAACAAACCCAACCCACGGACCACCTAATCGGGAAAACCTAACCAGGGAAAAACCACAGTTCCAAATCTACCAAGAAAAACCAAAAAAACAAGGCCGTGGTTCACCTACCTAGAAAACCGCAGTGTAGTTGATGGGCTGGCAAAATATCCACGGTAGCAATGCTAGTGAATCGAGTTCGGATAGTTGAGCACGTGAATCAGTGCAAACGACAAGACTGTAATAAACGACAAGGTAAAATACAGATAAATAATAAAAAACACCCCCCTCATATATATACAACCTTCAGCAAAAAAAGTCGATGGGAAAAACCCTATCGACAGTTAAACTCATCGACGACCAACCCCTCTAATCATCGGAAAGATAGTTCGGGTGATAGCCGCAACGGCGAATGCAAAACCAACTATGGATCTGTGACAAGTTTTAAGTCTGTCGGCATCGGCACCATTTAGCACTAAGTGCGGAACCTCAAGCCTAAATATCTTCCGTAGTGTCGGCAACGCCAAGCACTATCATCGTGATGATTATTCATCCTAATGCGTATCAGAGATCAGAACACTTAAACTCTAAAGCATCAGTGAGGAAAAAGCTAACTCTTGGAACTCCAAACCCAAACATTCTCCATAGTGTCGGTGATGTAAAATGTATTGTCGCGACTTCATTCTTTTAAAAGGGTATCGAAACTCGAAACATCTAAGTTCTAACGCATCGGCGAGGGAAACAAATATCTTTCGAAACATTCATCATCTGCCTTCTGAAACTTCGACAACGTAGAGGACTAGTACTCTGGTTCATTGTTATAGACCATTCCGATAAAGATAAAAAAAATTCACCGATAGTCAAAACGATAAGCTCAAAAATCAAACAAAAATAAACCACGGTTTTCGACGTATCGGCGAGGAAGACGGCAGTACTTTCGATAGACTAGATCATTCAACTTCCGCAACAGCGGAAAGACAGTTGACTATGCTTCCGATATAGGAAGGATAGCCAACTAATATTCCGATGAAAAGGATTAAGTTTTGAGAAAAATACGAACTTCCAAGACATATTTAGGGAAACTGAACAATCCTAGGCTAGATCTAAAAGAATCAAATCAAAAGGAGGGTCCTAAAATCAAAAATTTTGGGAAAAAGTTGCAGCTGCAACAATTTACTAAATAGAAAGGCCAGGGCTCTAAGGGGGCCACCAACCCACCCAGAGAGTGTGTCTCCTAGAATTGTAGATGTTTAGGGAGCAGGAAAAAATCAGAAGCAATGAGAGACTTAGTCCACATTTTTAATCTCGACATCCTATTGATCCAGGAGACAAAAAATGGAGGAAGATGACTTTCTCCTTACAAGTTATCTTTTTTGGAAAAATGGAGAAGGAATATCTAGCACTGCTTGAGGAGCTTCTGGAGGACTAGGCACGCTGTGGAAGAAAGCATCTTTCGAGCTTGTTCAATCCCTCTCTCACACTCATTGGATTTTCTCAAAGTTGCACCACAAGGAATCATGAATTCAGGTAAGCATTCTTAATATCTATGTCCCCTTTTTATTTCAGAGAAGAAATAATGTTGGCAAAGTATTCAAAATACTATGGCCTCTCTCCAACTAGAGAACATCATCTTGGCTGGGGACATCGATATAACACTTAGTGCTATTTAGAAAAAAAAGGAGGCTCAATTGTCAGAGACCCCCTGAGAGAATCAATGGAAGATATTATGAGGGATTGGCACCTCGAATATATCAAACTCGCTCGTGGACTATTCACTTGGACCAACAGAAGAATTGTCCTGGGACATATTGCGGATAGACTGGACAGGTTTTTGGTGCAACACTCTCTCCTGTTAGATGGTTATAGAGCAGACTCCTCCATTTTTCCCTTGAAAATGTCAGACCATAAACTAATCTTGCTGGACCTGTATGAGGAGAAAAATCTTGGTCCCATTCTGTTCTGATTTAGCCTAAATTGGATCAAATAGGAAGGACTTCAAGAGCTTGTTCAAAAGGTTTGGGATACACCGGTTTCAGGCTCCTCATTCTTAATCTGGGAAGAAAAACTAAGGAGGATTAAAAGAGCTCTCAAAGCTTGGGCTAAAACTCTAAAATCCCCAGCCACGCAGAGGATTGAAGCTCAACAAAATTTGGAAAGTCACCAAACATGGCAGGAGGAATAGCCACTGGATATTGGTAGCTTGGAAAAGTAAATTGATCTGCATCACAAACTGAATGCAACCTGTAGGACTGAGGAATAATACTGGAGGCAGAAGGTGAGATATTTATGGTTAAAGGTTGGGGACAAAAACATGAACTTCTTCCATAAACAAGCAAAAGGTTGTAAGAATTATAAAGCTGTGAAGGAGATACAGAGTCAAGGGAAAATGACTCAGTTTTTTGAAGAAATCAAGAAGGTGGCACGTGATCACTTTCAAAACATCTACACAAAGGAGACCCCTCCAAGAACTCATCCCATCTCTCCCATCCTTAACTCGGTTCCAAAGTTGATCAATCACTCTATTAACAGAAGCCTCATGGCCCCTATTTCAAAAAAAGAAGTAAAAAAGGCCTTGGTAAGTATGGAGTCTGATAATTCCCAAGGCCCTGATGGGTTCACAGCCAAATTCCTAAAGACATGCTAGAAAATCATCATGTCAGATCTCCATAAAATGGTGTTAAAATCTCAATTTTCCAACAAAATTGGGGGGAGTACCAACTTAGTTTTTCTTGCGTTGATTCCCAAAGAAAAAGGGGCCAATTCCTTTGACAGGTTCAGACCTATTTCGCTTTGTAACATTGGTTATAAAGTCATTGCTGATAGGATTAAAGAGGTTCTCCTAGCTATAATTCCTGAGAATCAAGGAGGTTTTATCAAGGGCAGACATATAACTGACAACGTCATCATTGTCCAAGAATAAATACATTCTAGTCTTCACCGTTGGGAAAAATGTATGATTATTAAATTGGATTTAGCCAATTCTTTTGACAGAATTAGATATGAGTTTCTCTTTCAGGTCTTGCACATGTTTTGCTTTGATCTCAAATTCATCAAATGGATCCAAGCCTATATAAGAGGACCTTGGATCGCTCCTCTTGTCAATGGGCGTGCGACTGGATTTTTTCAAGCTTCCCGTGGCCTTCGTCGGGGCTGACCTCTCTCTCCTCTTCTCTATGCCATTCAAGCTTATGTGCTTAGTTTTCAGCTTGACTAAAGCCAACTTAATAACGACCTCATTGGTCTCCGCATTTCCATAGGGGTCAAGGATGTTAATCATGCCCAATTCACTAATGACACAATTCTTCTAGGTGGAGCTAGTGTATAATCAACAAGAATTTTCAAAAAAGAATTGGATCTCTATCAAGAGGCTTCGGGGAGTCAGATCAAATACAGGAAAAGTCAAATTCTTGGTTGGAACTACAACCCTAGAGAGATGGAAGATAACAGCAGAATCGAAGGGAATCGAAGGGAAGAAACAGTGGCATGCGTTCAAGTATTCTGGAGTGCCCATCTTCAAGACCACCCCAAATTCCCCCAGCTGGATTCCTATTGTGGAAAAAATAAAAAGCAGGATCAACACTTGGGGATCAACATGGTTAAATCCAGCTAGAAAAGTGGTCTTAATAAAAGCTTTCTCTCCAGTACTTATCCCTATCTATCAGTGCTCCATTATCTTGGCCCCAAAAGGGATAATTGCCCTTATTGAAGCTCTGGTAAGAAAGTTCCTCTGGAAAGGAGGGAAACAAAATGAGAAGAATCTCCCGTTGGTAAGTTGGGAGAAGGTTTCAAAAGCACTAATGCAAGGTGGATTACAAATCGGGAATATGGATTCACAAAATTTGGCTCTTGAAGCCAAAATTATCTGGAACATCATCTCTGGTAAGGCGACTTGGTACAAGTCTGCCCTGTGGAAAAAATATTTTTTGGGGAATCGCTTGATAGGTCTGGACAGACCCCCTCTGGTAAGAAAAGGATCAACTATATTCTCTATCTTTTTGAAGGACCTCAGCTTTTTCTCGCCCAATCTTACTTGGATCCTAGGGAATGGGAAGCATATCAAAATATGGGAAGACTCGATTATGGGAGAACCTCTGCTAGAAAAGTGGCCTGGCATTGAACAAATTAAAGAGTATACGCGCAGTCATAACCTACTCACTCTATTGGATATTTCAGAATGGAACACAGACAACTCAAATTCTTGGAAGGGATGGCCCAGTATTCACTGTCCAGACCAACTTGAAGCCGAAAAGGCTATGTTGATTTACAAACTCCATGGGAAATCCCCGGTTACTAGGAATGCTAAGGATGGGGAAAGAAAATGGGAATCTACACTACTTCAACGAGTTATAATCTCATATCAAATCCCTATCCCATGGAAAACACAGATATCTGGAAAAGTATTTGGGCGGTTAAAAGTCTTCCTAAAGTTGTTTTTTTATCTGGACCTTGGCCCATGGAAAAATCTTGACAAGAGATAATCTGGATAAAAAAAGGGGTGAGAGGGCCCCATTAGATGTCCACTCTGTCTGAATATTGAAGAAATGACTGAACACTTATTGATTTCATGTTCATATGCCAGAGAGGTTTGGAATTTGGCACTACCTGGAAACACAACGCCTCCCCTGGCTAATATTCACTCTCTTCTTATTAACTAGGAATCCCATTCTCCCTTCACTAGTCTTAAGAATCTGAGGACCAAATCCTACTGGATGACTTTGCCAAAGGTTATTCTGTGGAAGCTTTGGCTTGAAAGGAATCCTCGCATATTTGAAGGGAAAAATTATTTGGCTATTCAGGTTGCTGCAAAAGTCAAAGGGATTTTGGGAGATTGTCTTTCTCATCTCTGGTGCGACTCTTTTGATTGTCCTTTGTCCCCTTCGAAAGAAGCATGGTTGCATAGCATGTCTCCCAATTTTCCAAGGGAAAATGCAAAGGTTAAGAGGAAGGTGTGCTCGTGGGAAATAAGGACTGAGGGAACTGATTTTGAAATATGGTTTAGCCAGCTTCGTAAGGGTGTACTTTTCGCATATGGGGCTTCTAAAGGAAATCTTAGGGCAGCAGGGAGGTGGGGTTTTCATCATTACAGATGGACAACTAGAATCCAACTTCTCTTGGGGGCTAGGAAGGGAAACAAATAATATAGTAGAGGCACTGGCCCTCTGGCAGGGACTTATTATTGCCAGGATTCGAGGATTTAATGACCTTATAGTGCTAGGAGACTCGTGAATAATAATTCAATCCCTCGCTGAAAATACTCTCTCAAACCAGATACATCTCCGTCACCTAATTAGGAAAATTCAAGCACTGGTCAATTCTTTCAAAGTCGAGTTCTTCCACATCTTAAGGAAGCACAATTGTAAAGCAGATCTAGCGGCTAATATTGGCTCCACCCTTGGTTTTGGAATTCTGTTGAGAAATGGGGCCAACACTTTCTACCAACCCCCATAGGACCTTGGCCTGGCCCTTGGTGATTAACTCCCTTGTGGCGCATGACATATGGCATATGTCATCTCTTCTATGTGATGCATGCCTCCACCTTGTGGCGAGCTGTTTGGATAGGTCTCGACACGTGTGAAAGGACAAGGGTATGTTGTATTGTTTTAAATTCACGTACAGTCGGGAAGGACCGTTCCCAGCTCGAGGAAGGAATTATGTCCTGTCTGCCTCAAGCAAAATCAAGTGAGGATTTTTAGGCAATCATGGTATTTTGGAGCATCTTGGGTGGCAAGGTTATTAGGAAGGGCATGGGGAATGGAGGTTGTTTTATGCTCTAGTTTGTCTGCAGTAAAGAGGAATTTGAGAAAGTCTTGAGTGTTCATGTTGTTTGTTGCATCATGGAAGCGTCCTCGGCATCCTCTGAGTCCACTGACTCTTCCCCTCCTTCCCTGTTCATTGAGATGGATATCCGAGAGATCAAGAAGAGAATCAGAAAGCTGAACAAGTACCTTGGAAAGATCGAATCAGAGGGAGGTTGGCGGATGGAAGATGTTGACACGGATGTGCTATGATAGGGATGCTGGCAAAATTGGAAATTAAGTTCGAGAAGCTAGAATTGAAAGTGGTAAACCTGGAAGCGACAGATTTCTCAGGTTCTTCTTCTTGTTATGGTGAGAAAGCCAAATGAATTTCAGTCTTTGAATTATCATTTTGGGTATTCTATGTCTGTCTGCGGATATTAGTGTATAGCTAGAAGTCTTTGAATTCCTTTTTCTCAGTAATTTGTATAGGATGGGCACTATCTATGCTGTATAGGACTGGCACTGTCTGAACTTTTTAAAGGTTGGCACTGTCTAAACTCTCATTGTCGCTATCATAAGGGCACCTTTGTTATTATGACTCTATTCTTGTGGTTAAACCACCTATATATAAAAATCATAACTGTTTTTGTCTGAAAAAAAATAATTTAGATGTTAATAAAATAATAATAATAATAGTTAATTAAATGTAATTAAATAATTATTATATTATAATATTATTTAAGTGAAATGATAATAATTTTTAATAATACTATATTATATTATTCTATTGTCAAAATATAGTATTTAATTAAATTATTAATGTCAAACTATTCAAATATAGTATTTAATTAAATTATTAATGTCAAACTATTCAAATATAGTATTTAATTAAAATATTTTTATTGAAGTAATAATAAAATAATAACATTATTTTATTGAAAATAATAATATTTAATTATAACATTGTATTATAATATGCTACTTAAGAAGAAGGTATTTAATTCACATGTTATAAATTAACATAATAATGTTATATCATCACAAATTCATAATGTTACCTAGCCATAATGTTCCATACCATATTATTAATGTACCAAGTCAACATATGATCATTATGATTAGAATGAAGATGATGAACGTCACAATGCGACATAACCAATATTTTTCTCTATAGTATGTTTTGTGTCGCAAAACATACGAAGATGTGACATCAAACCCTTGTAAATTGTGACGATGTGACATAGCCTTTGTTTAATTTCATAATGTGACAAAGACATTGGGGAATGCAAGCATTCAAATAGTATGTAGGAGTGTCACAAATGGTTACGAGGCAAACCATAACATGTTTAATGCATTTCCTATATGAATCGAGACCATAATGTGACATAAGCATGGACGAATGTCAAATTGTTACAATCCTCAAGAGATGTTTCGATTGCTATTATGAGATTATGTTGAGGACAAAATTTATATGGCAATCGAATAAAGGCTTCGAGGAACATTGCAAAGATGAATCGTTAAAATTTGAGATAACCATGAAGGAATGTCGTAATCGAACATTATGATATATTTCATAGTTTGTTAATGTACCAAGCCAACATCTGTTCCTTGTGATTAGAATGAAGATGATTGAAACATTAAACCAGAATGTGACATAACAATTGGCTAATGTAAATAGCTGACATGGGTAGAATATCATTAGAAGATGAATGTTGCAATCAAACATAGCACTTAAATAACATTGCAATGTGACAATACCTTTGCAAACCCTTTGATGAAAACTGAAGTATGAATTTTAGATTATGACATAAACATGAAGCAATGTCACAATCAAACATAAAAATTGATGAATGTTAAAATGTGACAAAACACCAAAACATAACTCATAAGACATATGAAGATTTAATTACCTATAAAATGTTGTGAACCTTAGGATAAGAGAAGAAGGCTAATCTTTTTGTCTCGTTTAATGGGTTGAGCATAAAAGTGAAATTTAGGTAGTCATTGGCGCCTATTTCACCCATCACATACAAGGCCCTTTAGAAATGATCATTGCATGCTATAAATAGAATTGAACAATTATTCTAAACTATAAATATTCCTATCAAAAAATATAACAATATAGTTATTTCTATATTTAGTAATATCATTACCAGGATCCGCACAGTCTTGAACCATCCAATTTGCACATCTAATGATAATTTCGTTTGGGTAAAGGTCGATCTTTCTGTTTCATTCAATGGTAATTTGCCCACCTTAAGATAAGGCTACAAGAAAGGAAATCCTAGTGCAGTCGCTGAACAAATGCAGAGCATATAGGCGTATGCGTCAATATATAGAAAGTCTATAGTAATACAGAATATGCACAATATACAAAGTACATTGTATATTATAACAGTCATAAGAAGTTTTGCTTACCCAAAAATTCTATGATGAGACGTTGATTTGAACAACGACCCGTGGGATGGTTAAAGAAGGTTTAGAGATGGTTACAGTGAGTGGGCTAATATTGATGATGGATAATTGACTTACCAAAAGGTGAGGTATAAAGATCCTTCCAACAAAATTGAATCAGTTCCCACGGCGGTGGGACCTATTGAGCTTTAACCATACAAATAATAATAATATGGTCTGCAAATTATTTCCTTACAAATTTGAATGTGTATGCACCTCTAACAAGTGCCAAATTATTATCTACCCGTAAGTGATTTTAAAACTTGTCAACTCTTGTCATTTTTTATTTGCAATCATTTAAAACTGAACTATACGTCAAAATTATACATTTTGAAAGAATATGATTATAGTTTTTAAAACATGTTTATTATTGTTTTTAATATATAAATCTTAACGATATATTTAATTATTTCAAACTTAATGATAAGTTGAAATACGTTTGAGAACATATTATTCTACTTTCTAAAAACACTTAAATTATTGGCTTAACATAAATATTAAGATATATTATAATAGTTTCAAACTTAATAATAAGGTGAAATACATTTGAAAGTATGTTATTCTAGTTTCTATTGGCATTTTATATATTATAATCATTTCAAATTTAATGGTAAGTTTTTTTTTAGAATATATATTTGTTTGAAAAAAAAGACTATGCACAACCATTCATTACAAAATTGAAACCAGGGTTTTATGTAGTTCTTAGAGGAGGACTCAGACAACTATACTTAAAGAGAAAACCTAATAGTCTTTTCATGCTTCCTCAATACTCTTAACCCTTCGAAGGGTAAATTTTAACAAACTGGTAACTAAGCAAAATGAAAAAAACTTTCAAACCCTTCGAAGGGTAAAATTTAACAAACTGGTAATTAAGCAAAATGCAAAAAAAAATCTAAGATTGGCAAGGCTAGAACAGTACATTTTCTTTCCTTCATGCCCAAGAGCGGGTTGGAGTGACTGCACTGGGTCATTTTGGCCATCTTCAGAACTTATTCCTTGATGATATCTACAGTACCCATATGCTCCCTGAGATCTCGTTCATTATCATCAATCCTGGAATCAAGGAAACCCATTTGATTGGCAATATATCCGACATTAGATGCAACTTCTTTGTTTTCCTAAACACCAACGCCCACCATCTTGTAAAGCTTGCGCAAAGGAAGCTTAATGTCCTCCAAACTGGATTTGAGGGCGGCGATTTCAAATTTTCCCCCTTTGTTCGCCTTTGTTCTTTGAACTCTATCATCAGATTTCCACGAGAGGTCTGAAAACAAGACCTGCAAATGTTGCACACTGCCTTAATCCTAGTTTCCATTGAATCACTAAAATTCGTCCACCTCAGAACCTACAAACAATGGACAGGAACGAGAAGGGTCTTCGTTGTTTAACACGTCCATCCTTCATGTCAACCGTCTCATAAAAACCTCGAGTAGCTTTCGGAGAGGACGTAGAGTTATTGGAGTCTCGTGGAGGGTACCGCCATATGTCAAAGGATAGCCATGCGTAGTGGGAAAATTCAATTCGTCACTTTGAGTAGGTGGCCTAAGGGAGGTCCCTTTTCCTATTGCACCTGACCTTATCTTATACTATTATTTGCTTTGTGTTATGTCTATGGGACATGTTTGTATGACTTCATGTGATTTTTGAACTCAACCATTCCTTGCTGAATTCTAGGAATTCTAGAAATGATCTTTGAATATAATTTACTTGTGACTTTATCCTTTTTTTTAATATCCAATTGAGCATTGCTAATTGTAATTGCTTCAATCATATGATAGAAATTGAATGAGGCCTAAATGTAATCATGAATTGAGTAATTTTATCACAAATTTAATGCTTAGCATCAATAGGATGTTGATTCCCATGAATCTACTACAAATAAATTTTTTTATATAACTGGTCAATGTTTCATAATCGGATGTTGATTCTGAGGAATCAACTACAAATCATTTTTTTTTTATTGAATTGCTCAATGTTTCATAATATTTTGATGATCGTTCAACCTCTAAATTCTTTTGAACTATTTGTGCCTAAGTCATGAACATACTTCTCTCTTCCCATTATAATTGTGTGTAGATTAGCCACATGTTCTTCCTTTACAATCTTTTCTCTCGTCTATTCTTGAATTTTACTTGTAATTTCATTTATCTAAGCTTTATATGAGTTATTTTTTTCCAACATGGAATCGAAATTATCTTCACTTCCAAAGAAATCCATAATCTTATCTTCACCAATTGAGTTATCCGGTACCTAGAATATTGTCAATGCGAATATATTTTGTAGAGTTTGATCAGTGAGTTCTTTATGTAACCTTTATATTTACAAGAATTGATTTTGAATAAACTTTGACTTTTCTTGAAGTAATTCATCAATCCCGAGACCCTGTCTTTCATTTTTGTCCCTCAAATTACCATTCTCCCTTTCTTCATGGGAATCTATTGATTTTTTGACTGATCATGTTCAGTTGAAGGCATCTTTAACTTCCCTCTCAAGACTTTAATTTTTGTTTCCTTAACATCGATCAAAATTTTCACGGCTTCAACAATATTATGATCTATGACCAATACTATCAATTTTTTCTCCAACTCTTTGGCTCTTGTCATTCTTACTTTGCTAATGATTCTTTTTTTTTTCAATTGTTTATCGATCTTACTTACCAATGCTTGCAATTTTTTAACATTAGCGATGGATTTTTTTGGACACCATCTCCCCAGCCTATTTGTGCCATTCGATCATATCCACTACATTCACTCGATTTACGTCCACTTGTAATTACATGGGTATATATTCATTATTCCTCGATGATATCTATGGACATAAAACTAAAAGATTAAACTTACTTTTCTCATGACCTATTGAATCCAAAGACCTCGGTATCATTTTGTCGTCTAGGATTTACTTTGATCCTGGATTCTTACTAACTTGACTCCATCCCTGCTCTTTCAATGCTTCTTGAGTTAATGGAAAGGAAGATGGAATCACCATTTTAATTGGTTTTGTTGATTTAGTAAGCACTATTTCTTGCAAATGACCTTTAGCTTCTTCAAACAATTTACTCTTCTCCTCTAATTCCAAATTACTTGGAATGCCATCAAATCATTTTGAAATTTGAATCATCCATTTTATCGCTTTTGTGTGCATCCTCTTTCAAAGGACTAACAAGCTCACTTAATTTATCATCAAATTTCCTTTTATTACTAATCCTTTGTGAGTTTTCACTTGGAAGTGCTACGATGTTCACTTGTTTTCCTCCAATTCTTCATCATCTTTTTCAGTGCTATTTGTAACTCCATCACCAATAGTCACCGCCTCAGAGGGATATAACATTGATTCTATAATTTTTTAGGCTCACTTGTTTTGCATTATGTGCATAATTGTTTTCTAGAATTTTTTCTCATGCATCACACTTTTAACTTTTTCCCAGGTTTATTTGTTAGCAATCATTTCAGTTGCATGATATTCATGATGTATGTATGTCGATCAATTCAATTATACTCGAAGATTCAAAATTATGTAATATGGGTCATACCCCTAGGAATTCCCATCTTCAAAACCATAAGAACCGATAAGATGATCAATCTCATCCATAGAAAATTTACTTTTAATGATCAAGGATAAAACTTGGGTTGAAAGAGGGAATTTAGCTTTCTAGTTTCTAGCACTGAAATGTAAGAAACTAGATGTTAGGGTCCTCATAACTCCCCTACTTTATCAATGTACAAGTCCATAAGGCCAATTAGTCACTTAGTGAGTAGTGTTTTAGTGCAAAAGGGGCTTCCTTGTTGAATACAATCCCCTAAGTGGTTGATCCTCATTGATATGAGGGCCACAAGTAGTTAAGCCTTTGGCTATTGAAGAATTATATATATAGATTAGTAATTTATGTAATGTGAGTCAAGAATTTTTTGTGTTTGGAGCTTTTCTCTTGGAGATTTCCTCCTTGAAGAGGCAAATGAATATATCTATCTATTTTATTTATCTTCTCTTGTATTTTTTTTTATATTTTCTATAGGTTTAAGTACATTACAAAGTAACTATTTTTTTAAATGCCCCAAAATAACTAATTAACAAACTTTTGCCCCCAAAAAAATTGCCATATAAGAAGAACATTATCATAACAATCAATTGCCATATAACAAAGAACATTGACTATAATCATTTTTAATAATTCAACTAAATTGTGTCAACCATTCAAAATCTTGTAGAAAAGAGATTCCTTTGTGGAGATATAAACCCAGCAATCGCACTTGTAAAACTTAATTAGTCTTTAATTTTCACACCGATAAAGAGATATATAATGCCTCAATTCAAAATACTATATTTAGAATCCTTTGAATAGTGATTCTAAAAAATGCTCCTCAATTATCATAGCATTCTGTGACAGAGAGAAACCATTTGCATGTAACCACCTCACATTGCTTGATACTTTCTGTGGTCTTACCGGGATACACAGGGCAGACTTTACCAAGAAAGAGTGACAAGCAAAGGTTTTTACGAGTTAAATTGGTAGAATTAACTTCCTTAAAATGACCATTTAAATGGCTGGAATTAACCTCCTTAAAATGACCGTTTGTTAGAGTCCCTATAACTCTTACCTTCTCTTGACCACCTTAATCAGAAGTAAGACCGTATTACGGTCTTCCTTTCGGCGTTTTAATAATAAAAAAATGATAATAAACACACCCAATTTAAACTGAAAAATCAGTAGTTTTTGCATTTTCCGTGCATCTACTGGGAAAAATCCAAGCCTTATGCATTTGATAAATCAGTGTAAGAACTCATGCTGATCCATTATATTGTCAAAAACTGCGCGAGAGTTCGTTAAACTGCAGCACTTGGCATGTTTACCCAATATCTCTCTGGCCAAATTCCACTGTGAATCATGTGGGCATGGAGCAACTTGCCTTTTGATAATAAATCAAAATAAAAAAATTATTAAAAAAACAACACCTCAAAAAATTGAATGCTTCTCTATACCTAATAGATCAACATTTAAAATAAATTTATACTGATAATTTAAGCTTAATAAATCCTCATGGGTTAACTATTATGTTATCTTATCTTCAGCACTTAGACCAGAATGGACACACTTGTTACTTGTTATATGAAGGAAGAATCGTGGGTAAGTGAATTGTTCCGAGTGCCCATCTATCTCTATCACAACGGTGCAAGATGTTGGGCTATAAATGATGCAACATCATTCTACATCACTTCTATACTCTTTTTTATCCTTCTCCTTTTTTTTTCATTTCCAATAACTTCATATCTTTCACTTCTCACTTCTACCTAGCCCCCCTATTATGGTTTACCTTTTACACCATCAAATGCAGGTGCTAGCTATAACTCTCTTCATATTTACATTACAATTTAATAAACGTTGTTCATAACCCCGTCACAAAATCTCAAATTTCAAAACCACAATGCAAGTATGGATAAATCCACTCTATTACATCTATAATTCACTTACTGTTTGCTAAATATAATGTGAAACTAGAGATTAAAACCAGGGTGCTTCATACATAATCAAAACACCCCAATGACATGCAATTTTCGTCTTATACAAAACATAATGACAAAGGAAACTCCATGTGTCCACAATGATATATATTTTAATTTTATAAATCAATTTTTATTTTTATTTTATTTTATTTATTTGAAAATGATTAAAAACATAGTTTTATTAATTAATTAAAAAAAAATATTTTATTTTTTTAGTTTATGATATTAGGGATATGGGTTTGGTATTGAATATGTTTTTAAAAAGAGTAAGTGGGAAATTCCTTTTTAAATTAGGTAGAAAAGAACGTTTTATTTAAGACTTTAACTATTTTAAAATAATTCATATTATTTAAAAAAATTAAACAAACATAATTTTAATATTTATATTATGTTTATATCCATATAAATGAAGGAAGGTTGTCTATTTAGTTCTATCTTAACATAATAATAATATTTCTTCATTCGTATGACATTCTCATGATGAAAAATATCTCACACACAGATGTGTGTGTGTGTGTGTTATTATATGTGTAGTGGGGATTTCTCACCTACTATGTGTAAAAGCACCTACCCTAGATCAGTGAGATATAGGGTAGAGTTCATGGTGCGAGAGATTTATCAACCTCGACTTATAACTAACAGTAACAACAATTTTATATTTTTAACTAACTAATTCAATAATAAAATGAAAAATATCTTTAACTAGGCCACTGTAGTCATCCGAAGAAATGGTTCGTAGGCTCCCACGATCTTGGTCTCTATTTATCTCCAACAAGGGGTTGTCACCGAAAAAGGGATTAAAGGTTAGATGGAGAGAACTCGATGTGCAACATGGGATAATGTGGCAAAAGGAATGTGAATGGTGAGGAAAAGTGGTTTCAGGAATTGAGGAATCAAGAATCTAGAGTGTGTAATGTTTGTGGGAATACCTTCACAATATATTTATAGGGTGATCCAAGACTTGGCTACCCATGGTAATGACCAATGGTATTTTATTGTGCATGAAATCCGTTCACGGTTTTTGACCCATTCTCATTTCAGGGTTTTTTTTGTCCTTTTTGGAGAGAGTGGGGTTATGCAACAATTCCTTTTATTTATGGGAAAGGAATAATAATGTTTTAGACCAATTTTGGTGGAATTTAATTGTGAAGGTCAAAATGAAGAGAATAATGGTGGGATTATGATGTATAATTATGGTTTGGACCATATAGAGCTATGTGGGCAATTTTTGGTGTTAATGGATTGCTCTTTGATGTGTGAGGGTAGGAGCTCATCGTATGGACGACATACATCATAAGATTAAGGGAGAAATGGTGACAATGGTCGAGAAACTAGAGAGGACTGCAGAGGAGTGGATTTTCCTCATTCGAACTGCAGTGGAATTTGCTTTGTATTGCTTCTAAAAAATGGACTAGGTACATATAATCTTAGACATATATATGGACAAGGCAAGCATACCCATGCTCGTATCAATGTCTCAATATACAAATGGGGATCAAGGCTCAAATAATGGGAGTCGATCAATACAAATATATAACTGGTAGTACATAATGGTGGCCTCAATGGGAGGTTGAATACAAATATAGATCTGAAGAACTGGTACATAGGAACAATGCCATTCTCATGGAATGCAATATCACAATAATTGATGCTCTGATGAATCTGAAGGTGTACATAACTTTATAAATTCAATGCCTAAGAGTCAGAATCTCTAAGGTACAATAAACAACATCTAAAACTAGATATATACAAAGAAGCATGAAACTGAGGGGTTTCCAAAACAAGGGACATGAAACTATAAGGTGAATGTGAATCGTGCGTAATAGATAATATTAAAGATGAATACCTAGGAACATTCGAGGTACAACAAATGTCACTGTGAATATTTATATTATATAAATGATAAAAGAGCTAACATACATGCTGAAAACAATGATGAAGGTCTTTTTGTATGAAGATGATTCTTAATGACGATAATTATATGTTAATTTGAGATTTTCAAACAAATGAAGATAAATGTTGACAGGAATCCATTAATACAATGACATAATCAAATGCTCAAGGATGATTCTATTTCACCAGGAGAACCTCCTTACTATGAGAAGCAATATTAAAGTCGATTTTTTTTATCTCTTTATCAGTTTATCAATTTGTAGGAGATTTTCTCTATCCATTTCACTAGTAATCAGGAAATTGATTACTTCACCAACCTGTACAAATATTTAGAGTTATTTCACAATCTTTAGGACATTGATTTGTGCAAGGAATCAAAGCTACTTCTATCTCACTAGTTCGTATTTGGAAGTTGATTACTTCACCAATCTATACAAAGACTCAACACAAAGAATCGAATGTTGATTACAAACATAAGTATTTGGTACATGGTAAGCATAGTAAGAATATACGTGTAAGTCCATTGATTGTAAATTTTCACTCTCAATCTTTCTTTCATGGTTACTCCTTTTCATTTCTAGGGATTTTGTTGCAAAATCCTAAAACTATGCTCTTGTTGTATATACAATAGCTATATATATCCCTTGTTATGCTAATCCAATGTTAAACTAGAGGAACCTAATGTCCGCTCATGGAAGTGAGATTTTTTTCGGATAGACTAATTGAATCTGTGCAAGAGCACATCAAACATATCTTAGTGGACGTCAACTTGGACAAGTATTGAATTAGAATAATGATCTAAAGATAACTGGCTATGTATAATAATGATCGAAAGATAACTAGCTATGTCTAAATTCATTCTGAAATACATAAATTTAAGAGTTCCCTTGATATTTTTTTTGTCTAATTCAAACATTACCTTATTAGTTACTTTTTCCCAGTTCCACCATGCCTTTCTGACCAAGCAAAACTGCCATATCTAGTATAATTTGGTGAATGGTTGTATACATCCCATCCTCCCATAAGTTTCCAACATTTCCTGCCCATGGACTAGCAGAGAAATCCCTTTTGTTCTACAAAGACAATGAGAATAAAGAATCAAAATTAACTTAAAATCGATATTTATTTTAAACTAGTATTAAACATTTAAATTCAATGTTTAACTGCACCAAATTTAGGTCTATTGAATTCTTGTTCTACAAATACAACGAGGATACTTATGGAGCATAGAAGTTGCTTAAATTGAGAGTATTGACAACCGTTCTGGTAGCTTTAAGCACTTTCGTTCTAGATAGCATGCAT
Organism: Pseudotsuga menziesii; assembly: GCA_001517045.1. Taxonomy (NCBI): domain Eukaryota; kingdom Viridiplantae; phylum Streptophyta; class Pinopsida; order Pinales; family Pinaceae; genus Pseudotsuga; species Pseudotsuga menziesii. Next base: position 952,362 of record LPNX010172161.1, read on the forward strand.
TGAAGCACTAGTTGGCTGGCTAATACACTCTGAGAAGAAATCAAGTGTCAAAGAAATATAAAAAACATACCAAATTAAATTCAGGTGAATAATTCCTAACCAAAATATTAATTTGTATTTTCTTCTATGTTCTAGTCTCAAGATTGCATAGGCATGGGATTGCATTCAATATATTCGAGTCTCAGGATTGCATAGGAATGGGATTGCATTCAATGTATTCTAGTCGCAGGATTGCATAGGCATGGAATTTCACTTAATGGTTTGTGAAAGAAAACTAAATAAATTAAACTCCTTTTAAGTAATAGATTATACAAGTTGATCCCAAATGATAGCTTAGAATACGTCTTTTTTCTAAAAAAGGAACTAAATTTAGCCACACGAAGATAGTTCTTCTTCATGTGGGAACAAGAAACGTTGGCGCTAGACCAAGCTTTCTTGTGCACCTACTCAACCCTTCGTCATTGTGCTTTACCTAGTCGTGTTGTAAGACCATTTGATTCCAGAATGGGGGGGATCTCTAGATGCATGGCTCGTACAAGGGCCTCCAGAAAACAAGATATAGCTTCATTCCATCAAGGCCTCAAGGCTTACCTCTTAGGGAGGTTGTTCATTTGTTCATTCACTAGCCTCATTCATAGATATTGTGCTACCTATTAGGAGAGTGCATTCATCCCCTACATGTGTTTGATACAGTGACCCCAACTTCAAATTGTGGATATGACTATCTTAACAAACCTCAAATCTCTAAATAATATATTTATACGCAGATGCTCCAATTAATTAATACATAATTTTATTTTATTTTCAGTTTGACCTAATTATTAATGGCTAGCAAATGACATAATTGGATTCCATAGGAAAACATACACCCCACAGACTAAATAGGACTTCATTCCTGGCACTTGTACACCAATATAGGAATTAGAGACAAGGATGATGTCAAAACAATTACCCTAGGTATTCCAATTGCATAAATGTTGTTTTGCATATTTTGTTGGAGCAACGATTGTTCTACTTGAGGTTGCTCGAGTAATGGAATATCATATCCTAAATCTTGTGGTTAATTTCTAATGTATGGAACCAACATAATTTCTTCCTTGTATTCACCAATAAATCCATGCCAAATATTTTTTCCAATTTTTTGATAGTGTTCCTTCACTTATACAAAGCGATGCCAATTTTTTTCCCAGTTTTTAGTTAGTAGCATGTGCATGTTTTCCCGCACTGACATTGAAGTGAGTAGCAAATAGTTGTTTTCCTACATCGACATTGAAGTTAGTAGCATATACATGTTAGTAGATTATACCTATTTTCATGCTTTGACATTTGAACTTTAATTTTTTTCCCAGTTTTCAGTCAATAGCATAAAGTTTTTAGTTAGTTGCATCATCTACGTTATCATTTGGATATTTATCCCATTGCAAAGCGGTATGCATTCAATTGCTCAAGCCATTGGTTGCATTCGAGGTATAAAATATTTTGGCTATTTAATAGAATGGTTGTATAATTATATCACTCCAAACAACCAATAGCTGAGTGAACACTCACCCAAGTGTATGGCCTTAGTGTAAATGAAATCGTGAGTGAACAGAATAGGCCATTTCAAATATTGTGTTCTGCGGGTAATGCTACTAACTAAAAATTTTAAAATTTTTATGCTACTAACCGAAAACTAGGAAAAAAATTAAATTTCAAGCAACCAAAAAAATGTTAAATGATATTATCATATGCACATGAGACACTATATATTATATTGTACAGAATTGACACTTTTTCTCTTTTCATTGTATTGTATTGCATTTTCGACGTTTCTAGAAATTTATATGGATATTATCATACGAGGTTAAATATAGGGGTTTTCTATAAACAGGATTTAAGACATGCATCTGTGAACTCAGGATGACATGGTTTCGAATACTTTATTATGAATGAAATGAATTCTATATTTACTTCAGTCGATTTATGAAGTTAGGAAATATTGTAAAGGCATGTTTTCTTAGTTTTTTGGCAGGGAATTGTAGTTTGTTGATGTATTTGTAACTTCAGAATGTATTCACTTGTATATTTTATATTGTATTTCATTGTACCCCAACGGAGATGTTTTTTCCTCCGATCGGGAGAGTCATTAATATAATAAAGTCATGTAAAGTCATTGAGGTTAACCCTCCATTGTAATTCAGGGCAATAGTCCCCACAATTGAGTTGAGGTTAACCCTTCGATTGTAAGTCGAGGCAATAGTCCCCACAGTTGAGGGGTGTTAGGGTTATTAGAGTCTCCTAGTGGGGTCGGCCCTATAGAGTAATTATCAAGTGGAAAACAAGTATAAATAGAGAGTGAGACTCTCTATTTGTAACACACACTCACTCAATTGTAGCGCATGAGTGAGAGAAGAGGAACTCGCACAAGTGAGAGGGAGAACAGCTATCAGAGATCATCTTTGTGTTTTTGGGTTTTACTTTTGCTATTGGTGCTCATTCTATCTTTGAGTAAGTTGCGTGGTTTTCTCCTTTATGGTTTCCCCGAGGAAAACTCTTTGTGTCTCTTGTCTCTTGTGATTATTGATGTGCATGTTATTCTCTCAGATAAGATCCTATATCATATTGATTAAATGATAAAAATCTAACATTGTATCAGAGCTAACCTAAGAAGAAGAAACTGTGCAGTTGCAAAATATAGGGATTCTTACTTTTTGGTTCTCTCTCTGCAAATCATCAGCAAAAGGAGTCTAGGATAACTCTCCATTGAAGGGTGCATCTTTCTGTCAAAGCAGAATTTGATTCTGAGCATTTTCAGTTTTTGACCTACCACTACAGCGGGAAATTAGGGCTTTTCAAAGAAGAGGATTTTTTGAGTGAGCTCAGCATAGGATTTCTCTCCTCCTCAAAATCGAAATTTAGAGACCAAGATCAAAATTTTTGGTTTGGTAAAACTCCAGGAAAGTCAAACCCTAATTTGACCCCGGACTAGAAAACCCTAAAAGACTAAAACTAGTCATTTTGGTGCATTCGCTATATATCAAGATTGGAGGAGGCTAAGAAGTCGAAACATTTACAGGCCGAAGATAAATTCCTAATGTACCCTATATAAAAGTTTCATCCTCAGATTCAATATATTCTTGGAGACACGATTCCTCCAAATCAAGGTTCCAGCCTCTCCCAGGATTCATCCCTAAATAGGACACCTAGGGAGAATTGCTATATCTCGGGCTACGAAGGTACAAATGAAATTTCACAAGATTTTCTAGACAGGGAATGGACTGTAATTTCTATTTTAAATTTTTTATACTCCAAAGGTGAAATAGTGACATGTGGTAGTCTGTACAAGTTCGTTATGCTGAACAGTCTTGAAATAAGTCACCTTGGGAAAACTCTCATAAGCCGCAATTGGTGAAACCAATTTTGCTCAAACCTACGGTGTTGGAAAGAGGATAGATAAGGATACCTCAATGCAAATTTTTTAGACACAGAGGAGCAATAATTTTGGATATATTTCCGAAACAATACCAAGAAATTATGTAGAAGAAATTGAAGAAAACTAGGGCATCATATATTTTACAGTCTTGATCACAGTTTTGGGAAAATGAGTATAATTCTCAACTCTACTTGAGGAGGCGCATCTTTATATCCAATTAGATATAAAATATTCCAAGTTTTGAAATTTAGGGTTTATCTGACAAACCCCATATCAGCCAGATCCGGAACCAGGACGGACACCTCAAATCGGTAAGATCTAATCTTTTTCTATTTACATTTGAGGTTCTCATTTCAAAATGACCTATCACACCAGCTTGATGACAAGCTTGGTGAAGCTAACAACTTCCAAGTATGGAAGTATCGGACCTCCGTGATCCTTGAAGAAATTGACTTGGATCAGTACTTCAGTAAGAAATTTCTAAGATCCAGAGGGAGATGAGGCTAATGCTAGAGCCAAGAGAATCATTGTAGATTCTATTAAAGATCATCTTATTCCTCATGTGTCATCCTTGAAGACACCATAAGGAAATGTTCAATGCTATGATGAAGAAATCGAAGAAGAATAATATATTGTTATAACCACCTTGAATGGCCTCCCAGGATCATGGGACTAATTCATTCGAGGAATGTGTGCTAGAAGGAAGTGATTACCTTCAGTAGACTCTGGGAAGAGTGCACACAAGAAGAAGATCAACTCATAATAAAAGAAGAGAAGATGGGAGCAACTAAATATCAATGTCTCATGATTCAAAGAAGATCCCTCAAGCGATGAGAAATATGATGAACTCAATTCTTGAAGAACCTCTTATCCATCTTAGAATTTGCATAATAAATGATGTTGTTATGAATGAAGAAAATGATGAAGCTAAAGGCTCAAGAAGGAGTCTACCCACAAAATGAATAAAGATAAGTATTCAATTGTCATTTCATGATATTATTTGGTTATGCATTTGTTCATATTCATTTGATGTGTTATGCATGATAGAATGTTTGCATTAATGATAGTATACTACTAATATGCATGTGATGGGTAAGTATCCCATGGTGCTATACAAATATCCATTGCTACTTACCTAGAATGAAACCTCTTTGCTGACATATTGGATCAGTGCACAATATCAATGATGTCATGGTAGAGATGGAAGGCATCTAGAAAGTTTCTGTGAGATATGGATGAATGTTGTATTGGCTAAAATAATTGCATGATTATAGCTTTATGCATAAGAATTTTCCATTATCAATATTCCCTATGAAATGTTTCTAACCATACAACTGGCGCATTTGACTTGTAGGAAAGATCGCGTACAATCGCCTACAAGAAAAGAATGATGAAACTTGTTTCGAAGAACAAGTGGTGACAGTTGAAGATTCACTCCAATAAGCGTACATGAAGATGAACCTGAAGCTTCCATAGCGGAAGAAAAATATATTCAGAAGAATATAATGAGAACAGTGGATGAAGAACACCTTGGGCACGAGAAATAATCCAAGAAGAAAATAGTATGATGATACTTCCAAAGAAATAAAGAAGGCCATGTACGAGCTCAAAAGGCACCCATGGGATAGAACATACAGTTACATAAGGAGCTTGAAGATCACCTAGAGTGATGAAGATATTAACCTTTGCTACAAGGTTGAAGATGAGAGCCTATATAGGATGACAATCTCACAGATGGGTGTGAGAAGAAATTTTGAAAAGGTTCAATATAGAGGATCTTGGTATCTAGTGACCCTAGATGGATACATAGAATATTAGTAGCATAGGAAGCTACTTGTCACTCCAGTACAAAATGTTTCAATACATAGAGTACAAAAGGCAGAGGGATAATGATGCTCCACTTCAGTGGGAGTGACTGTAGAATATCTTGAGGTTCGACATGGTATGACAGGATGGAAAAATTACTGATGACTCTAGGATTTACTGAGAGTAAAGCAGATTACAACCTTTACTTCAAGGTTGAAGGTGGAAGACCAGTGATGCTCATGTTATATGTCGATGACTTGTTACTGACAGAAAAAGTGGAACTCATTAAAGTTGCAAGAAGGAGACTTTCTGCTGAGTTTGAGATAAAGGACTTAGGCATGGTGCCTTCTAGACATGGAGGTGTGGAAGAGTGCAAATGGAATCTCCCTTGGATAAGGGAAGTCTGCAGTGAAGATCCTAAAGAGGTTCAGGATGATGGACTACAAGGACATGGCCACACCTATGGCATCGAAATTGAAGTTATTGAGTGATGCTTCATCAGAGTCGGTTGATTCCACGATGTATCGTCAGATGATTGGGTCATTGATGTACCTAACAAATACGAGACCAGATATTTGCTTTGTTGTGAACAGATTGAACCAGTTCCTAACAGATCTGAGACATGTTCACCTGATTACTGCAAAGCATATTCTGAGTTACCTAAAGGGTACAGTTGACTATGGGCTCAAGTATGAAGCGAATCAAAAGATTAACTTGGAGGGTTATGTGGATTCAAATGGGCAGGAAGTGCCATTGATAGGAAGAGCACTTTGGGGTGCTGCTTTAGTATGGGATCAAGTATGATCTCTTGGTTTAGCAGGAAGGAGTTTTTCATTGCACTGACTACAACCAAGGAAAAATATGTTGCCACTTGCTCGACTACTTGGGAGAGAGGAGTAGTGAAGCTCCAGTTTGTGATCCAGATCCAGATCTCTTGAAAGAGGGAGTTCTAGCATAGCCGATGAGACAGGTTGTCTGAGCATAAAATCCTGTTGAAGCTCGTAGGTTTCTCAGACGTAAACGATCATGTAGGCTGTCCTTGGATGTAATCAGTCCTGGTGAAGCTCGTAGGTTATCCTTGTATGTAATCAACCCTGATGTGATTTTATGCTAGAAATGGCCAGAGTGAAGTTTGAGTACTTCAGGGAGAATCTTAGTGTTCTCCAAATCGAGGTTCCTTCCAAAGGGAAGTGATGAGTCTGGAAGCCTTTCTGACATTGTGGCAGGATTGGTTCCTCCCATGGTCAGATGTAAGTGTTATTCCTTTCTGACAGGGTGGCAGAATTGGTCCCTCCCATGGTCAGATGTAAGTATTGTGCCTTTCTGACATGGTGGCAGGATTGGTTCCTTTCATGGTCAGATGTAAGTGTAATGCCTTTTTCACATGGTGGCGGGATTGGTTCCTCCCATGGTCAGATGTAATTGTTGTGCCTTTCTGACATGGTGGCAGGATTGGTTCCTCCCATGGTCAGATGTAATTGTTGTGCCTTTCTGACATGGTGGCAGGATTGGTTCCTCCCATGGTTAGATGTAAATGTTGTGCCTTTCTGACATGGTGGCAGGATTGGTTCCTCCCATGTTTAGATGTAAATGTTGTTCCTTTCTAACATGGTGGCAGGATTGGTTCCTCCCATGGTCAGATGTAAGTGCCGTGCATTTCTGACACGGTGGAAGGATTGGTTCCTCCCATGGTCAGATATAAGTGCCGTGCATTTCTGACATGGTGGCAGGATTGGTTCCTCCCATGGTCAGATGTAAGTGTTGTTCCTTTCTGACATGGTGGTAGTATTGGTTCCTCCCATGGTTAGACATAAGTGCTCTTCCTTTCTGACATGGTGGCAGGATTGGTTCCTCCCATGGTCAAATATAAGTGCTGAAGAAGATGAAGACCTACATGGAGGCTAGTCCTACAACCAGCATGAAAAAGGGCTGACTCTATAGAACTTCCTATGACGAGTAGAAATGAGAGATACTACCATTTTCTCGAGATAGAGGGAGCAGTGATGATGATGATCCAGCTTTGATGATGATACAACTTTGATGAGAATCCAGCTTTGATGATGATCCAGGGATGATGATGATCCAGTGATGAAGACTTGTAATGATAAATTGTGTCAAGAGAATACCTTCCTAGTTAAGAGGGAGTGTTGATGTATTTGTAACTTCGGAATGTATTCACTTGTATATTTTATATTGTATTTCATTGTAACCCAAGGAAGATGTTTGTTCCTCCGATCGGGAGATTCATTAATATAATAAAGTCATGTAAATTCATTGAATTTAACCCTCCATTGTAAGTTGGGGAAATAGTCCCCACAATTGAGTTGAGGTTAACCCTCCGATTGTAAGTCGGGGCAATAGTCCCCGCAGTTGAGGGGTATTAGAGTTATTAGACTCTCCTAGTGAGGTCGGCCCTGTAGAGTAATTGTCAAGTGGAAAACAAGTATAAATAGAGAGTGAGACTCTCTATTTGTAATACACACTCACTTAAATGTACCGCATGAGTGAGAGAAGAGGAGCTCGCACAAGTGAGAGAGAGAACAGCTGTCGGAGATCATCTTTGTGTTTTTGGGTTTTACTTTTTCTATTGGTGCTCATTCTATCTCTGAGGAAGTTGCGGGATTTTATCCTTTATGGTTTCCCCGAGGAAAACTCTTTGTGTCTCTTGTCTATGTTTATTGATGTGAATGTTATTCTCTTAGATAGGATCCTAGATCATATTGATTAAATGATAAAAATATAGCATAGTTTTCATATTTGAAAGGGAATTGTAGTTCTACAAAAACAACAGTTGATGTAGCTTCAAATAGTAGCAAAAAATATTATATAAGCAAAGCTCAAACAACGTATCTAAAAACCAACATCATAAAATATTGGGGGTTGCATCTACACACCTAAGTGGATTGTGTTTCAAAATGTATGCTTATTTCAAACCGATCTGCAAAACAAACGCCCCTTTTGAAAATTAGTGCTGATAGGAAATCTGCACTAGTCTTTTGCAAACAATGCTAATTACTCAAATTGAAACCGTGCTTAAAATTTGAACGCTAGTACATAATAAGGTGAAACATTTAGTGATTTAAATAGCTTAGCGATTATAAACAATAAATTTAAAATTGCAACAATCACACATAAGAAAATTGCTACAACAGAAAAATAAGATAATTTTATTAACGTAGGCTAATGACCAAAATAATAGCAGTATTGTTGGATGTAACTGCAATTGGTACCTAAAATAACATGCATGGAGAGGCTGGAGAGATGGGGAGGGATTCCAAATTATAACAGAGAAAGTGAATACAGGTTAAGGAAATAAAGGGTTGATGTGTCAAAGCACAAGGAAAAACTTGGTATGCATAATGAATCGTAATTGCATGCATGTTGGCCATGTGAGAACTAATGTAGCTAAAACATGTTTCGACCACAATAATTTATTTCTTAAGCGATAACACAACATCATCCCTATATTAATTACATGCATGTTGACCACGTGGGAACTGACACAGTTATAACATGTTTTGGATAATAGTTATTTCTTACACAAAAACCCAAAATTATCCCCGTGGACAACTGTTAAGTACATGGATCAGTTTGGTATCCACCTGGTGGTGTAGTAGATAGACATGGAAACAAGGATTAAATTTGAAGGGTAAGGTCGTATTTCACCTGGAAGGGATATGATCTATTGAACCCTTTAGATATTACATGTTTAAATAACCATTCATTTCAATTGAAAATGTATTAATACATCAAATTTTAATTCTGTATTAAAATCAATATAATCAAATTCTTTTAGTAATAAAAATTGTAGCGTTCCACTATATAGTTTTTAATAAGAAATGTCTAACCTAAATAAACCAAGAATTCATATAAAGGATATTTTAGAAACATAAAAAATACTTGATAATATAAAAAAAATCTATTGAGAAAACATTTCTAACCAATCGATATTGAGTAGGAAAGTAATAAAACTTATAACAAAAAAATCAATGTTGGATGAAAATTAAATACAATCTATACAATGTTCAATGAAGATAGAGATTGATAAATATAAAATATGGAGTTAATCTTAAAAATATGTTCATGAATTCCAAAACTATTATCTTGAATCACTTCAATAACAAACTTCACTCCTTTCCAAGAAGAAGCAAATAAATACTTATAAAATAACACAACAAAAAAACTATTCTCGTGATGCACATACCAAAAAAATCATTTAGTTGTAAGAACAACTCAATTAGTATTGAGATCCACTAAGGGAAGGAATACATTTATATACGTTTCTATCTACTAATATTTGCGAACTAAAGGAGAGACATACTCCCCTATACGAAATAATCATTAGGGGAGGTGTCTTTTCTATCTCTAGTTGAGATGTGCACTTATGCAGATTAGTGGTGAACCGGGGAAGATGTGTCCTTCCTTTGCTTAAGAAAATCCATAGGAGTATGGAGAGGGTATGATATACCTTATGAAAGAAAAGGGAAAGAAAGGGTGGAAGTAGCCTAAACAAGGATCGATGGTGACAGTGGAAACAACCTGAACAAGGGTTGAACTCAATAGTGGAAGTAGCCTTAGCAAGGGAGAAGAGTAACTCCAATTTGAACTTGTGATTTCGATTTGAACGATTTAAGGTACCTCTTCCCCTTGAATCCAAATTCGCATGCCAAATGACAAGCTTAGTCTATCATGATTCTTACAAACACTAATAGTGATATCCAATTATAAAGAAATTTTTCCTCCTATGATTTTTGGGGGCTTTGAGCAGTGCGTTCATATCCATGTAAATACCAATGGATAAATTTGAGAAATATGGATGAAATTTTCTAGTCAAGTCTCCTTATAAACCATTCAAAAACCCAATGAAAGAGGGAGTGACCCAACATATCGATTACCAAAGTGAATCTCCATATCTCACTTCTCAATGATGAATTAAATATTGATTGGAAAGTGATTAAGGAACTTGCTCCCACATAATCCTTGATAATTATTTCCATTCTCCTACTTGACCATCTAACTCTGTCAAGTATTGATTGAATCCTTGAGCTACCTACACCCTAGTATGAGCTCCATCCCCCTATCTAGCTATCATAACTCTAGCATGTATTAAACCACAAAACAAGGTAGAAATATGAAATTGAAATAGGCTTGAGATTCAATTGTGATTATGGAATTACAAGCAACCTAAGTAGGACCAACGAGTTTGGAAATTAGAATAATGATAAACAAAATATTAAAGTTTAAAACCACTTAGGTTCCAAACTTCCAACGTTCATAATCACATTTCAAAAATTCAATAATCATTTGTTTAACCACAATTCCAAATCCGCTTTCATAATCACATTTCCAAATACCAATAACAATTTGATTAAGCATAATTCTGAATTTAGATCCCCTAATTCCAATCACTTAGTTAAATTAATTATAAACTACTGTGAAAAAAGATGAATCGATTCTAATTCTAATTTATGATCATATGGTGCACAATTTTTATTCCATATTATGTGATTGCATTCTTTATTAATACATTACTTATTCACCTTACACATAGTCTAGTTGGGATTTGAGAAGGAATAGTTAACAAGCTACGTTGTGTTTGAAGCATGTTGTAAGTCAATTTCAACTAAGATAGCCTACTGAAAGTCAACCATCATTAATGCATTTATTTGTCACCAGGCTACTAGCTTACCACTATAGATTGTTAATTAATGCATTATTTTCTTCTAGGACAACAACTTACCATAGGTTATTGCTAATTAATGCTTGGTGCTTAGGGTTGCATTGTGTATCACAAGTGATTATTAGTTATATCCTTGTAGAAAAGACTGGAAATGTATAGACTCCTGGCATTTATGGATCACATTTGTCAATATAATACAAATGCTCCATCAAATTTAGCCCAAGATAAAGAGCTATTAAATCACCTTATTTTGAGAAGTTTCTCATTCAAATCCCTTCATTTTGGACAAGTTTTCTAACAAAAAAATGCAACATAGATCTATACTAAAGGAGTGTGTAACTCTGACTCTCATGCGTCATGCACTCTCTTCTCAGATTTTTGCAATCTTGTTGTACCATTCTCCTCCATTAATATCTCGATGTACAATCTCATTCAATTATGCTCCAAGCCTCCAAACTCTCAAACTAGCCATAGTTGATGAAATCATGAATCCATGGCTATTAGCACAATCACCTTACATTATAGCACACTTCCCATCCAACACATGATAATTATTGCATACAATAAACTAAATATGGCTTTGCAAAACATGATTTCGGAGGATTCAAACCCTGAAAGAAGACAAGGTCGTGGAGCATAATTTTGAAGGCTTACAAAATATCTCGATGGCCTATGGACTACAACGATGAATAAAATGTTGGCCATCTACAAATCCAAGAAAGGGGATTTGATTATGAAAAGAAGAGTAGCAATAAAAATGCAACATCCTATGATCCTATGAAATGAGAATTTAAGTCTTCTTCTTCCAGCCATGCTAGAAAATAAAAATTAAGTATTAGAGCATATCAATCATGTTATCAACAATAGCCTACATATATGCGTAATTAATACTAGTGTAATTGCAAAGTTACTCAAAAATCAAAACCACAAAATTACAATTTTAGTAAATTTCATAAAATCAGTACAATCCATTGCAAAGTTACATCGCACAACAAAAAAAACAACTATTGTAGCATGGAAACAAATTAACAAACATTAAATTTAAGTTTTTTTTCATTGTTTTTATGAATAACAAAATTATAAACGCATCGATCTTGTCAAGATTCCATCCATATGGTGTTGTACAGTATCATTTGGTTAATAATTGAATGAGCTTTCACTATTAACTTTTTTTAGCGAAGAAAGTTGACACCATTAGGGTGTCATGTAGCATGTCCTTGGGGAAGAATAATCCTTGGTGGGGAGGGCCATAGTCAACCCTCTAAACCACCCCATATACAACCCATCTAAAAAATAATTATAAAGGCATCGATCTAGAGCCGAGATTCGATCCATATCTTGTTGTATAGTCTCATTCGGTTAATAATTGAATGCACTTACACTATTGACTTTATTAGAGACTTAAGTTTGTTGGGAAATTTTATTCACTTGTGAATTTAGATCTTAGTCAATCATGTTTGGGTCCATAAATTATCTAGGATGGTGAAAGTTAAGCTTTGTGTTGTGGATATGTTTGAAGTTGACCATTGAGCAACTGCTGGAAGAAGCTACATATAACGTGGTAATAACATTTAAACTTAATTTTAAATTTTTTAAAGATTCATTGTGATTTAAATTGTGATAATTAATTATGATGGAAAGTGTGGTAGACTCAGTTGGGTTTATACCTTTATTGTTTCCTAATCGTCCAATCTCAACCATCTAAAAATTTGACAAGAAAAATTCAGAGTAGCCCTTCTATTGCAAAGTTGCAAAATAATGGTCAATTTCATTATTGAAAATCTCGATACAATTTTATTTATTTTTTGCATGGAAAAAATGTTTTTCCCTTCTATGAAGGATATAATAGTCCCTGAAATGCATTGAAGGCTTCAAATTTGAATCCTGCAAGGAAAGCAATGGAACATGCATTTGGATAGGTACACAACTTATGGTCACACTTCCCCCCAATTTATGCTCACCGACTGATTCCCTCTACTTCTAGCTTTCTTCCCTTCCCTACGATCAATTCTTGGGAGCTGCATTTCTGGGGCCTGGGGAACTCCAATGGCTGGAGAAATCCAAAACACTATCTCATTCACAGACTCTCGCAATTAAAGCCAAATTTATTCATTCACACAATTTGCTTACCTTCCTAACATTGGCATTGAGTTGATCATGTTGCTTGTGTACAAGTCACATCTGTTCTGCACATATCTGTTGCTTTTACAGATATCTACTGCAATTTTTTTTAATATTTACGAAGGGGTCTTAATTTCATTTGAGCACACCAACAACATTGGATGGAAAGAGTAAGTACATATTTTCTTAGTGGATGCTTTTTTTTTCTTCTTCGGTTCTTTGCTACTAAAGATCAGATCAGGATTTCAAAAATCTAGTCCTTCCCTTAGTCGAGTTACAAGCGCCTGTAATTCCATAGCTTACTCATAAATAACAACACATAAAGTTGTTTTTAATTTAAATTAACATAAATAATTCCAACACAGAAAGTTGTTACATCAACATACATACTTCTATGATTGAAACTTAAAATAAAATTCAAAGAACAAAGTAACCAATTAATTTTACTTTACATAGACATAAAGCATTTAAGCATAAGAATTGCGTAATAACTTTTAGCGGATATATTCATTGGCATCTGGGTTGACTAACTGTGACAATTTTTGAAATAGAACCAAAATGAAATACATAAATATCACATAAATATGAATATGAAATAGAACCAAAATATTTTGAACTAATTATTTATTAAAAACCCGTCTTAAATACTTATAATTACTATTAATAAGTATAAACTAAAATTAATTATTAATTATTCCGAAAGCCTAAATACTTATAATTACTAAATATAAACTAAAAATAATTATTAATTACTTGGAGGCCTAAGATTATAACAATTTGCCTTTCATAAGTACAGGAGTAAGTATTGTAAAGGCACTTGGAGTTACGGTATAGTTAGGGCCATATAATTAATAATTAATGGTGGACATTAAAAATGGTTTTGCACAACTTTATTTCTTGGGTATAGCAGAAAATGGTTGTAATATCAGGCAAATTGGGTGTCGTTAATGCCAAAAAAAAATGATAACTTAAGAAGAAATAATAGTTCTCGAAATTTACCATTTAATCAAACAACTATTGTTACATTGTATTTTTAATTGTCAATTTTTAATATACATTAAGAAATATAAACAATTATAAACAATAATAGTGGGAAAGTATCAAACCTAAGATTATTTAGTATTATGATATTAATGTTATATTGTATTGATAATTTATAATATTTTAGGAAATATAAACTATTTGAGATTTGAGGTGGACTAAGGCCTATGCTTTTTTATTTACGGATGAGGATGAAACAAGTGTACCTTCAAGACTGATTATATGGCAGTTCAAAAAAATAACTGACACTTAATAAATGAATAACTGGTAGTTGATGAATGGATAACCAACAGTTTATGGAAAATAATTAGAAGAATGTGAGATAAAAAGAAAATGAATATGAAAAATAATTGATAATTAATAAATAGATAACATAAAGAATGTAATAAGCTTAATCAAATATATAAATACCTTAATCAAATACATAAATAACTACTCCAATTATTTAAGCATTAGTTTAACTTATTGATATAGCCAAATCATTTTCACTTTTCCATAAAACAAATATCTAAATGAACCCAAAAAAAAAAAATATTGTTGGAAGTTTAAAGTCAAGTGGGTAGTTGTCATGCTTTTTGTTTCTGAGCCTAACATGTAGATTAGAAATGCTTTGTTTTCATTTTACAATGAAGATTTTATATTTTATTTTATAATGCTATATTTCATTTAAGGTTTGTTTATGAGTTTTAACATGTGAATTCGAAATTCTTTGTTTATGTTTCATAGCTAGTTTATTTGGGTTTATGTACCTTATAGTCTACATGTTGTATTTAAATATTATGCTAATATTTTACATCGTTATATTTTATTTAAGGTTAGTTACTCTATGTTTCATAGCTAGTTATTTGGGCTTATACACACTAATGCATATTATCTACATGTTGTATCTAGATATTATGCTAAATATTATAATTTTATAATTTACTTTTTGTTTGGTTTGTTTTTTCTATATATATATAGTGATTATAAATTATTTTTCAAATAGTTTATATAGATAATTTATTTTCAATAATGAATAAAATTATTTAAGCTCAACATTGAGTTTTTACAATTGTTTCTTGTTGCCTTGGTTCATCACTATCTCACCCTAAAGCTTTTCATTTACTCAAAAGTTTACTTATTCATCACTTGGTTGTAGGTGGACTCTTTATGTGGAAAACGCCAACATCTAAAAAAACCTATTTACATGAATAGTGTGGGAAAGCTATTATTCCTTTTCAATTGTTTAGGAAGCATGTCGATGTAATATTGATAATTGAGAATGAGATTTCGTGTTTGTCACATATCTAAAGGAGAGCTTGCTGAAAATACAATGGAAGCATTCTCATTATCTAACCATGATGAATGAGTGAGAAAACTAACCATTATATAGGTTGTATCCTTGAGCATAGTGCACAAGGATGATTTCCGCATTGTTCCTATAATTCATATTT
Organism: Pseudotsuga menziesii; assembly: GCA_001517045.1. Taxonomy (NCBI): domain Eukaryota; kingdom Viridiplantae; phylum Streptophyta; class Pinopsida; order Pinales; family Pinaceae; genus Pseudotsuga; species Pseudotsuga menziesii. The sequence goes on from LPNX010172161.1 coordinate 967,855, forward strand.
AATAACGGGTGCATTGAATCAATTAGCTTTGATTAGTTTTTTGGGGATGTGTTTTCCTTTTAAAATGATTCATACATGATCATCCAACGTGTCATAGAATTAGCCCTTGTAAGACTCACGTTAGAAGTTGTGCAAAGTGCATTAAGTCATAAATGAGTTGGTTCAAGGTGCTAACTTTGGTCATTGGTGTTGAATTGGATTATATAATGTAAGTCTTTTTTCATATAGGTGGCCTTGATTTTGGGGTCTCTAAGGTGATTTTGCATGATAAGATTATCTTGAACTTTGGCACAAATGATAACCATGTGGTCCATGGATTAGAGACTGGGTAGTTATTGTCTCCATAACATTGGTAGGAGGCTTAGAAGAATTGATCTTCAATGGATTGATCAACAAGTGATGCATTTCTATTGCATTTGTTCAAGTGTGAAATACTTACCGTGAGTGAGGAAAAATACCACCTTAATGATATCAATGAGTATAGGAAGGCCTTACTATGGGTATGTCTAATCATCATACTATTATATGATAAAATTGCATTGGTATGTTGATTTCACTCACAAGTTTAGTGTGGGTGATTTGTTCAAGTAACGTGAGACTATAAGGTTATAGAATATAATCCATCTTAAACATTTTCACTACATTGTTTAATGGTGGTATATGGATGGTCTCATATTGTGTATATATAGTTTGCAATGTTGGAATTTAAATTTACCTTTTCCTAATGTGAAACAAACCATATTTTGATTGAGAAGTTGTGACACACAATGCTTATGTTTAATGAAATTTCTACATCACAACCTATTCATTGGCATTGGACCTTCTTGATTTGTTTAATTCAACACAATATTTTGTGAATTTTTTTGTGTTGATATAAAAATGCATACAATGACTAGTGAAATAAAAAATGTTGATAGATTTTATGTTCAAATCCATAATTTATTTCAAATGGACTATATTTAGGCTTGTGCTACTTTATGTTATAGATATGTTAAATGAAAGCAAGATTAGTATCTCATGTGCCATGGTTAGTATGATTGTATATGCATAGGGGTTTACAAGTGTTGCTTTCCCATCTTTCAATGATCCGTAAAAGGCTATAACCATGACATGCCTTAGGTCCAACATGACATACATGTATTTTGAAAAATTTCTAGACAATATTAAAGATTATGGTATGTTATAAAGAATATCAATTTTATGTAATAAAAAACTTTATATCATTTCAAATTTTGTAATTTAATGATTCTTATAAAAAAAAATCAAAATCAATCATTTCTTTTATATAGTGTATAGTTTCTTTAATTTTAAAAAATAAGTTGAATTTGAATATTTTTTTATTAATATATTTTATAAATTGATAGTGATTTGGAGATCATTTATTGTGCAATTATTGATCATGACCACATTCACTATGCTCCTCACAAATTGTTTTTAAAATATATTTATTCAAAATTAAATAATTTTTAAAACATGATAAATAAATATGTTTTTAAAAATATAATATATAAATATTATTTATGTAGATATAATCATATAAATTTAGTATTTTTAAATATTATAATACATTATCTTTTATTATTATATATCAAATTATTTCAAATGCCTATGAATTCTATCATTGTGATAAATAACTTTATATAAAATTTTGATATTTTTTTAATATTTATTGATTCATAATCTGTGAGATGTAGAACAGTTGGTGGCGGGGTATGGTTAAGATGTACTCTAAGTTGAAAGGTCGTCAATTCAAATCCCACAGGTACCAAAACATCCAACAATGTTAAGGGGTTTGTGTGATCCCCGGATGACTTTGACGGCTTAGATGCCCTTGGTTCGTGGTAACTTAGCCAATGGCAATAGTGGGTAAAGTCATCATTTTATTAATCTCACAAAACTTGCAGTTCTTTAATACAATGTTGATTTGGTCTTCTGGAATGCCATGAAAGTGTGTTCCTATTTTTACAATAATTATTTTCTTTTATTTGAAATATCATTTAATATCACTAGTAAAAATTGATCACTTTTATTTTCTTATTCTCAATTTCTCTCACTCCACATTTTTTTGTTAAATTTAATCATAATTGTACTTTTAATTTCATCACTATCTCAAAGGGATCTTCTCTATTATTCCTCTCACCATAATGACTATATTGACATCTACATACACATATTCTTACTCATTACACATTTGTATCCCTGGTAATGGTTCCTTATACATATACATATAATCCCATGCACACCCTCATTAAAACTATAACCATCAACATTATAGAAAAAAAGTACAAAATGGAAAAATGCTAATGATATAGAACCTAAACCTGATATTGATATATGGAAAGAATGGAACTTGCCAGAGGTGATTGGAATAACTTTCCATTTGACATACCCTTATCCGAATTTCAATCTTTATGGATATATATTTTCTCTATGCCTCATTCATTCAACAACATTTTATAAATATATTATGTTGGTGATAGAGTTTTTTTGTCAAACAACCATTAGTAAATGCATGAATAAGCTAACTTCAAAAGTATAAGAAAAAATAGATATAGAGGAAGTGATCCCCATTGTTTCAATTAGTTTACTCAGAATAACATGACCGTTGGGACAAAGCATTAGAACTTTGAAGAACAATCCAAATAAAATCTCAGAAGATATAGATCCTACTGGAAATACAGTTCTAGATCGAAAATATACTGGTTTAAAAATATTGCTATTATTTGGAACTACTGCATAAGGGAATATCAAACTAAAAAGTACGAGCAATTGCATATTCAATGTGTCAATCAACAATCACTCATGCAAGAGCAAAGTACTTTAGAGCCATGATACAGTTTGAATCATGTCGACTTCAATTTGAATGTAATTGCAATCTATCTCCTTCACTGAGCAACATCATAATAAGGCTATGGTTTGTTCAAACTCATCCTGCAACATTTGCAAAATGTTTTCACTCCTGCTTCTCCCTATGTAGCCAAAGAAAAAACTATAGGCCTCGCTATGTGCAATCCCCAATACAACATCATAAGGTAAGATTCTCAAAAATATTCCTTGCTATAGAAAGCATACACTTGTTGCCACCTAATTTGCACTCAGTTGGAATTTTAACCGAGCCGCCAAAGATGAACAATCACTTGTTCAAATTTTCAAGTTTAGAAGTCCTTGCAGGCCTTCCTATGCCTTTTGTTTTATTTTTTAACATGTTCACACCCCAGGGGAACTGTAATAAAACAAGTTAGCATGATGGATTTATGTAAAATGTTTGGATTATTAGGACTTATTTATTAATGCATTATTCTGGGATATTTTTTCCTTGTTAATTTTTTTTTTAAGCGAGAAATAATTTTCGAGTTTTTCACCCAAACCTCCAAAGCTGGAATAATCGCATTATTAATTAATCCTTAGGAGGTTATTAAAACCTATGCGTCGATGTATATTACCATGATAATCATTATTTTGAGTCATTATGAACATGTTCTAAGTCCCCCATAGGTTTTTTTTAATTTCCGGATTTTTTTTCTTCCGTTTTTATAGGCTTATTTTTAATAAGTTAATTGTAAAAGTGTAACTAGGAGGTTTTTTTTCCATGGGAGTGCTCATTTTCTAACTCAGAGCACCCACTTAACTCCTCGACCCACTTTCTTAAGTTTTCGAGTAATTATTTAACCCCAAAATTAATAATTACTCGAAAAACCCAAAAACCCAAGAAAAAATGGAATATTAAAAAATTCTACAATTAAAAAAATAAAAGATCATTTCCAAAAAAGAGTTGGGTGACTTGGAAAATCATTTTTTCAAGTAGCCAAGAAAGGGGGACAAGTCATATTTTTCCAATTCCGAGAGCTTTTTGAGTTTGGAACTTTCCTCTCCAAGTGGGGACGCAAATCCCAAGAGAGATGGAAGTTTGGGTGATGTGGATGATTTTTGGTGATGTGGATTCCAAAGTTTTGGAAGTTGCTTCTCCTTTTGCCTTTATCCAACCCATTCCAACCTTTCTCCAACCCACAACCAACTCACTTGGAGCTAGCACATCCTTGAGGAGATGCATTCCCCTCTCTTTGCCAGATTTCTATTGAAGCAAGCAACCTCTCTTCATTCTTCACGGATGATTTGGGCATTGAACCACTGCTCTTCTTATATGTAATTTAAATTTTTGAGTTAATAAAAGGCTTTGGAGGATAAATCAAGTGTGCTCTATGGTGTTTGGATGTGTTTTCATTGGTAATATTGAGGTAACCTATGGAGTTTCTTAAGCTTGTATATGTTCGGCATTTGTTGGTTTTGAAGATAATTGTTTTTCTGATAAGATAGGAAGCAATACTCCTGTGATTACTTATTACTGCAGAATTCTTATGAGTTTATGATTCTAGTTTGGTTTCATATTTTTATTAGGCATTCATTATTGGATAAACACCAGCATTAGTAATCCCCATTTTCAAGGTTTTGTATATTTCTTTTACAGGTTGCTTAAGTTGAAGTTTTGGATGAGCATGTGAGCTCTACCTTCAATCCAAGTAGCTTTTGAAGAGAGGAAAATTACTAAGAGTCATGAGGAAATCCCCTCCGTTGTAAGTTGGGTCGTTAGCACCCTAATTAATATAATATTAAGTTGTTTGAGTCCTCCTAAAGAAGTCGTATTAGACATTTTTAGTGGGGCCGACTTGGTTGAGTGAAATTTCAAGTGAACTGAAGAATATAAATAGAGGTGAGGTGCTCCTCATTTGAACACACTCACACTCACTTGTTTAGCGCATAAGAGAGAGAGAGAGAGTTGTAGCTGCAAGGAGGAGAAGGATCAGTTTGGGGTTTTATATTTTATCTTTTGATCATCTATATTGAGGAAAATTTTGTTGGGTTTTTCCCATTAGGGTTTTCCCAGGGTAAATCCATGTTGATCTTGTGATATTGTTTCTTTCAGTGATCCTGTCTATATGATTTTGTTATGAAATTGAAATTGAATGTTGATAATATATATTAGCATGTGGAATCTTAATATGGTATTAGAGCTAACCTGAATAGGACAACTTTCACAAGGTGAAAAAGGCCTCTCTCTCTCCCTGACTAGAAATTAGGGTTTCAGGAAAAATTTTGAATTTTGAAGAACTGATTGCATGTAAAGTTGCGCCCTCCTAGAGCACATATTTTGAGCCTGAGGTCGAAATTTTTGAAGGAGTAGATCTCCAGGAAAGTCAAACCCTAGTTTGACTTTTGGTCCAAAAAACTACAGAACCAGAAAACTGCTTGAAGCTGCAGTGTTGAATCTCGCAAGTCAGATTTGAAAGGTGAAGACTTGATATATCCAGAAACAAAGCACACCAGTTAACTCACCTCAGTCAAGTGCATCTCCTGGTAAGATCAGTTTCTCATTTTCCAGAATTTCAATTTTTTGTAATCTTGTGATGAGATGGCCCCAAGCACCAAGCTTGAAGACAAACTAGAAGGCATACAGAATTATAGAGCATGGAAATAGAGAATGGGCCTCATTCTCAAGGAGAATGATCTTGAAAAGTATATCAAGGATGAAGTTGTAGAACCTGAAGAAACTGAAGCTAAGGAGAAGCACAAGAAGGATCTGATTAGGGAATAAAGGATTATTGATGATTCTATCAAGGATCACTTGATCCCTCAAGTGTCATCCAAGAAGACTCTGAAGGAAATGTATGATTCCATAGAAAGGATGTATGAAGGAAGAAACATCAATATAAAGATGAATCTAAGAGCTCAATTGAAGAGCACCAAGATGAGTCATGGAGAATCCATCCATGACTATTTCACAAGGGTCTCCCAGTTCAAGGAATAACCAGAAGCCATTGGAGACACCCTTGATGAATATGAGTTGGTTATGACTGCTCTCAATGGTATCACTAGACCCTAGGAGTCATACATCCAAATGATGTGTGCTAGAAAGGAAATCCTAAAGTTTGATATTGTATAGGAAGACTACATTCAAGAGGAGGCTAGAGTGTAAAATAGATAAGTTCTACTGAAGGAAGATGATCAATCCCTAGCCACTCATACCAAGAGAAGAAGAAGTCAACCCAACTTCAAGAAAGGAAACCACAAGGAGTCTCAACCTCCCAGAAGGTTCCATAGAACAAGAGAAAGTCTCCCAAATAGGGACTACTCTAGCTTTCAATGTTTTCATTGTGATAAGATAGGACACATTACCATAAATTGTCCTTTGAAGAGACAAGAATACAAGAAGAGGAACAAAAACAACAAAATACATCATGCACATATAGCTGAAGATGAGGATGAAGAAGAAGAAGAAGAGGAAGGACCTCACTAGAAATCAAGAAAGAGAAGAAGATGCAGAAGAGTATGTACTATTCTCTGCACTCTCTGGGTCTGTGACACATGGAGAAGACGCTTGGTTTATTGAGAGTGGTGTTTCAAAGCACATGATGAGACAAAAGAAAACTCTGTCAAAACTTGAAGAAAATAAATCTCCTCAGAAAGTATCTCTAGGAGATGACTATCAATATCCAATCAAAGGAATCGGTGAAGCAATCTACAAACTTGATTAAGGAAATCCCCTGAAGATGAAGGAAGTTTTATATGTGCCAGGTTTAAGGAAGAATTTACTTTCTATATCAGCTTTAGATAACAAAGGATTCAGATTTGCATTCATAGATGGCCAAGTACTCATGTGGCCCAAAGGGAAGTCAATTAAAGATGCAGTTGTCATCGGTGAAGAAGAAGGAGGCCTGTATAAACTCAAGGGACATTCAGAAACAACCCTTGTTCATGAGTCCACTAACCCTAGTGAACCGTGTCATAGAAGGCTTTCCCACATCAATTACAAAGCACTACCTCATGTGAAAAAAGTAGTGACGGGATTACCAAACTTGAAGATCAACCATGAAGGCATTTGCAAAGGATGTGCGAAAGGAAAGAATATCAAGAATCTATTTCTGAAGAGTGAAACAAAAACTAAAGGTACGTTGGAATTGGTTCATTCAGATGTGTGTGGTCCAATGTCCTCAACATCTTTGAGTGGTTTTGATTACTATATTACATTTATTGATGACTATTCAAGAAAGACATGGATATACTTCCTAAAAGCAAAGAGTGAGGTGTTTGAGAAATTCAAATCCTTGATAGAGAATATTTCAGATAAAAGAATCAAGACACTTCGATCAGACAATGGTGGAGAGAATACTTCAAAAGAATTTGAAGCCTTTTGTAATGATGCTGGAATCAAGAGGGAACTAACTACTCCTTACAATCCTCAACAAAATGGTGTTGTGGAAAGAAAGAACAAAACAATCATGGAGGCAGTAAAGACAATGATATATGATCAAGATATTCCAATGCATCTATGGGAAGAAGCAGCAAGAACTGTTGTCTATGTACATAATAGAATATCTCACAGTGCTCTTGGATTCAAAACTCCAGAAGAGATGTTCACGTGAAAGAATCCCGAGGTAAGTCACCTCAAGATATTTGGTTTTCCAGTATATGTTCATATACTGAAAGATAAAAGAACCAAGTTGGAACCCTCTATAAAGAAGGGGATATTTGTTGGATACTATGAAGTATCCAAGGCATTCAGAATTTACATTCCTGGATTCCATCGCATGGAAATCAGTAGAGTTGTAACATTCGATGAAGAAGCATCTCTCAAGAGATCCAGAAAATGTCAACATGAAGGAGTGTATAAGGAATATGCACCTCCCAAAAATGTAGAGGCTACATTCCTCCCTGAAAATGAAGCACCTGGAGATCATGATATGATAGAACCACAAGAACCTCCTACGATGGAGATATCATGGAAGAGAAATCTTGCTTGGGAAAGAGAAATTATACAAGAAGCATAAAGATATGTAGCTCCTGAAGGCTCCACAAGGATAAGCAAGAAGCTCGAGACATTTTCCAACTATGTATCTTTGATGTGTGATATTGTAGATCAAGAACCTACAAACTATGAAGAAGTTGTACAGAATAAAGAATGGGTAGAAGCGATGATAGAAGAATACCAATGAATAATGAAGAACAATGTGTGGGATATAGTTCTCAAACAAGAAGGAAAGAGTGTAGTATCCTCCAAATGGATCTACAAGACAAAACATCCAGCTGACGAAAGTATAGAGAAGTACAAGGAAAGATTTGTGGCTATAGGTTTCTCTCAGAAAGAGGGAATTGATTATGAAGAAACGTTTGCACCAGTAGCACGGTATACTTCGATTAGAGCTATCATGGAACTTGCATCCATGATGAAATTGGACTTACACCAGATGGATGTGAAAACAAACTTCCTAAATGGTGTGATTGAAGAAGAAGTATACATAGAACAACCATAAGGATTTGAATTTGAAGACACACGGACTCACATATGCAAGTTGAAGAAGGCCCTGTATGGCCTAAAGCAAGCTCCTAGAGCTTGGTATGGAAGGATAGATAGTTTCCCAATGAGCATGGACTTTACCAAGAGTAAAGTCGATCCTAACCTTTACTTCAAGGTTATAGAATATGAACCTGTCATATTATTATTGTATGTGGATGATCTATTTCTGAGAGGGAATGAGAAACAGATTGTAGAGTGCAAGAAAAAGATGGCTGAATAATTTGAGATGAAAGACCTTGGTCTAATGCATTATTTCCTTGGTCTGGAAGTATAGCAAAACTCAGAAGGAATCTTTCTCAATTAGGGAAAGTATGTAGTGGCAATTTTGAAAATATTTGATATGTTGGAACGTAAAGCCATGGCCACACCCATGGATACCAACCTGAATTTGTTGGCTAATGAATCATTAGAATTAGTGGATGTGATTCAATACAGACAGATTATTGGGTTGTTGATGTATCTAACAAATACCAGACCAGACATTGTTTTACTGTGAACACCTTGAGTCAGTATCTAGTTCAACCTAGACGTGTTCACATGGTAGCTACAAAACATGTGATGAGATATCTGAAAGGAATTATAGACTTTGGTCTATACTACGATGGAAGCCATGTCTACAGATTATATGGCTATACAGATGCAGATTGGGATGGAAGTGTTTCAGATAGAAGAAGCACATCGGGTGGATGTTATTGTCTGGGGTCTGCTATGATTTCATGGTTTAGCAGGAAACAATCCAGTGTTTCTCTTATCATGGTTGAAGCATAATATATAGCAGCTTGCTCTGCTAGTTGTGAATCCATATGGCTTCGGAAGCTGATGTCGGGTTTATTCAACTTGGAGTTGGATACCATAGTGATTCTATGTGATAACTAGAGTTGTATAAAGATGACGGAGAACCCAATGTTCCACGATAAGTCAAAGCATATAGAAATCCGGTATTTCTACATCCGGGATATGATACAGAAGGGATCCATAAAGCTTCAGTATGTGAGTACCGATGAACAAGTTGTTGATGTGTTGACGAAGCCTCTGTCTCAAATAAAGTTTGAATATTTTCGAGACAAGCTTGGTGTTGTTCAGAAAGAACTTCCTCGAAAGGGGGAGCATTGATGTTGCAATGGGAGTGTATCATCCCTGGACATTTGTCCTAAAGTGATCCGTAGACTTATGTCTCTGAGAAAGAAGCAGGATTGTATCATCCCTATACATTTGTCCTAAATTGTATATGGTGGCTTTAGTCCTCGAGAATGTGGTAGGATTGTATCATCCCTGGGCATTTGTCCTAAATTGTATCTGGTGGCTTTGGTCCTCAAGAATGTGGTAGGATTGTATCATCCCTGGACATTTGTCCTAAATTGTATACAGTGGCTTCGGTCCTCGAGAATGTGGTAAGATTGTATCATCCCTGGACATTTGTCCTAAATTGTATCCAACGGTTTTAGCCCTTAAGAATGTGGTAGGATTGTATCATCCTTGGAAATTTGTCCTAAATTGTATCTGGTGGCTTCAGTCCTCGAGAATGTGGTAGGATCGCATCATCCTTGGACTTAGTCCTAAAGTGATAGGGAGTGATTATCCTGTAATTGTATCCGGTGAATTCGGTCCTTGAGAATGTGGTAGGATTGCATCATCCTTGGACTTAGTCCTAAAGTGATAGGGAGTGATAATCCTTTAATTGTATCCAGTGAATTTGGTCCTCGAGAATGTGGTAGGATTGCATCATCCTTAGACTTAAGTCTTAAAAGTGATCCGTAGACTTTCGTCTTCGTATTGTGAATTGCAGGTTGTTGCTGATGATGATATTGCTGATCGAAAGATTAGAGTGTGATAATGACGTTGCTCAAAGTATTGCTGATGACGATGATGATGTTGCTGATTGAAAGATCTGAGTGTGATGATGATGTTGCTCGGAGAATTGCTGATAATGATGATCAAAAGGCCAAAGTATTATTGATGATGATGTTGTTGAAGGCTAAAATACTAATGATAAAGATGTTGCTGAAATTGAAGATGAAGAATATATGTCAAAGATGATGAAAAAGCTTCCAATGATTTATAGATGTATCACCCTGATGCTGATGAAGATTCTCTCTCTCCTTCTCCTATTGTTGTTGTTGTTATAGAATACCCTTCTCGTTAAGGGGGGGTGTTGAAGTATTGTAACTTTGAAGTCTATTGTACCCCGATGTTCCTATCGAGAGAATAATTTGTATTTCATTATGCCTCGATGTTCCTATCGGGAGAATTACTAAGAGTCATGATGAAATCCCCTCCATTTTAAGTCGAGTAATTAGCACCCTAATTAATATAATATTAAGTTGTTTGAGTCCTCCTAGAGAAGTCGGCCCAATCAGTTTTAGTAGGGCTGACTTGGTTGAGTGAAATGTCAAGTGAAATGAAGAATATAAATAGAGGTAAGGTGCTCCTCATTTGAAAACACTCACACTTACTTGTGTAGCGCATAAGAGAGAGAGAGAGAGAGAGAGAGTTGTAACTGCAAGGAGGAGAAGGATCAGTTTGGGGTTTTATCTTTTATCTTTTGATCATCTATATTGAGGAAGCTTTTGCTGGGTTTTTCCCATCAGGGTTTTCCTAGGGTAAATGTGTGTTGATCTTGTGATATTGTTTATTTCAACGATCACGTCTATATGCTTTTGTTATGAAACAAAAATTGAATGCAGATAATCTAGCTTAGCATATGGAATCTTAACACTTTCTTGCCTTTGTTTCTCCATCTTTCAAGCTTGGTGATACCCTTCCGTCACAAAATTTCAAGTCTTTTGGTTAGTAAGTTCTTTATTTTGCATATTTAAATCTTATTGAAGAATTGAAATATCTTAAATTTATGATTTACATATGCAATTTTTAAGTTTCATATTTGATTATTAAAGTTATATTTTACAAGATTTGATTACAAGCAAGTACTAGTATAATTCCTAAAATTTGCTATCTTTAAGCATTTAAAATTTTTGATAAATTTTTTAAGTTTTAATTTGATTTTCTATCATATTTAATAAGAATGTGTTCGTTGTTTTGCAGCAGAGATTAATTGGATAAAGAGGCACTCTGGCGAAATTTTAAAGATCCAAGTTAAACCGGAGACCCCTCTTGTCATACTTCTTTCATTGGCCACTTCTTAAAGGCCCTTAATTGTACAAACTTGTTTTTTCCTATTCTAAAAAGGAACACAAGTACTTCATTCTTATAATCATTGTAAAAAAGAGAAGCAAGTGGGCATCCAAGTTCCCACACTCCATCCCCCCAGGGGGGGATTCACATTGTTTCATTTTTTTTAGTTTTTCTTTAATTTTTCCAGTTTATTTTAAGTTCCTAAAGTAAAATTAATCAATCCAGTTGTGTTCTCGGTAACGAGAGTATCGGCATCAAGATTTAAAAAACTCACACTTAGCTTTAAAAAACTTAAAATATCCAAGACTTCAAGACCCCGTATGCTCTTGTGAGCACTGCATGCCTTTGGCTGGATCGACGGGACAATAAAAAAGAGATTGAAGTGACTAGTAATTAGAAAAATACATCAATTAATCCCTACAAGTGAAAATACGACACTTATGCGATTGTACTAAGTTGTGGGGAAATTCTGCAAGTGAAGCAAGAACCACTAGAAAGTGACCGCGGGCTGCCGTTAGGTTACACCCTCATTTGGTGTAGTGTTGAACATTGTCCTGCGACTCCATCTATCCCACATGTCACTGTGAGAGCCACTTCTTGGTAACTCCGAACACATTCCTCATACCTACGGGTATTTCTGGAATACCCTTTTTCCCTTCATAAGAAAGATCATTACCACATTAATAATAAAATTTACCAAGAATTGACCCACTCCCTAATTACTCACTTAATAATCTTAAAACTAACCAACTGAGACAACTACAATACTTCACTAGCAACCCTTTACACAAGCACTCCACTAGCACTAGTATATTTTTGGCAATCTTGCTTCTTTTCTTTATTAAGTTAATCATTGTGTTGTGTGGAATGTTATTTGTGCTAGTTAATTAAATATTTTGCATTTATATGTGTTTCAAGGTTTTATTGTATCTCATCTCCTAGACTAATTGTTGCATTGTTATAGTTTAAAAACCATAGTTTATTTCACTAGGGACCACCCCCTTTGGCTTCGCTAGGAGAGAGCTTAGACGGAGGAGTCAAGATCAAGTGACAACACTTGACTCTTGCTTGCCCCCAAGGTCGCACCTAGTGGCTTGAAGATTTCTTCCACGTGACCTGAGGCGCGAATTAGGCGGCAACACCACTATCTAGCTACAATAGATCAACAACAATATTCAAAATGAATGCTCATTACAATATTTCTACAATGGAAATAAGTTAATTAAATAATATACTTACAAATATACCAAAGGATCCAAGAGCCAATGCCTTGAAAAAATTTGTGCCATGTCGAACTCCTCCATCCAGAAACACAAGATGTAACACCCCGATTTTGACCCCGTTTGCATTAAAAATGTATATGATGTAAATATTGTATTTAATCGTGGTGTGGAGATAAAGGAAAAAACCCCACCATCGATTTAGCATTTTATGTTTCGATGATTAAAATCGATGCCGATGGTATTTTGTGCTAGCCATGCACATTATAATTTTGGACATCATGTAAATATGCAATTTAATTAAAATACCCACAACCATCTATGTCAATGCAATAGTAAATGAGATGGGGGTATGATTTTTTAAGGATAAGGTGGGGAGGGATATTCAAACCTTGAGCCAATGGGGAAAAACCAAATTTCAAGGGGAAATCCCATCGAGCTGTCAACCACCTTTCTTGTATTACTCACCCAATCATTTATTTCTTCTAGAAATTGGTTGAGGTAGTTATTTCATGGAGATGGGAAGATTATGGCAGTCCAAATTCGAATTGGAGAAGCCATCAGTTTTTGGGAAACGCGATTTTGATTTTTGGGGCAAGTTAACACCCAAAAATGCATGCCCATTTTCTTGTTCACCCACATCTTCCATTCCTCATGTAGTTGGAAGCTTGGAGAGCTCTTTTTCCCTCACATTTTGTTTTTTGCTGTGTTTTTTACTTCACGTGGGCAGTAATTTTGTTCATTTGTTTCCCCATGACTGGGAAGTTGTTTTGGTAATTCTCAGTGCTGGGCTCTTTCGTTCACGAATTGTTGTTGTTTTCCTCATAGTGCATGCCCAGGAAATCCGTTTTGGTGTTGTGGAGTGAATGGCCAGCACATAATTACTATTTTGGGGTTTGTAGCAGTCGATTTGGCTCATGCAATTCCCAGAACCGTTGCTGAATTCGAATTTCTTATTATGGGTTGTTTTCTCCCATTTTACCAACCCATTTTTGGTTGCAAAACGTTTTTCCTCAACCCAAAATTTTGTATCTTGCTGTGTGTGCATCTTTTGCCTTGGTCTGAACTAGTTTGGAGTGGAATTGGGTCTGAACTAGCTTGATAAACCTAGTGTAGGAAGGAACCTCACAGACATATCTAAAGGGATTGGTTTTCTTCTTTGCACACCTTGAAGAGCATTGGAAGAGAAGGCATAGCCCGAGGGACTGTGTAGCAGAGAAGGGGATGCTTCCTTGTGTTGGGTGTGTAGATGTTTTAGAAGCCAAGCCAGATTTGGTGCCACGTGTCCATAACTTTGTGGTTGAGCTCACTAGCTTAGTAGTTCAATCTTCCCACCTCCCTAGCAGCCTGATAAACCCAACTGTGTTTGGCTTGGCTGAATTTTGATATACCTTTGGCTATGTGTGAACCTGCTAGTGTTCCCTTATTCCTTGTGGGAATCATGCCCAACTCGGGGGTGGCAGTGTTGTTGAGAGATTGATGAGCACATTGGCTTATGGTTGGGTGGAACGTTGCAGCGGCATAGCTGGTTGCGGGACAAGCTTCTTTCAAGATAAGTATCTCTTGTGTTGATCTCTGCATTTGTATTTTCTTGATGAAATGTGATGAACATGTCTAATGTGTTGAATTCTTGAATGAAATGTAATTGTTTCCATTGTATATTGCATGTTTTACAAATCTGTGTATGTTTTTAAGTTCAATGCATTTTATATTAGGTTATGGGAATTAGATTTTCTGGATCGATAGCAGTAATGCCCGTCGAGTAGAGGGGTGTTAGAGTAGGGTCCCGCAGCTACAGAAGAAGCTGCTAAGTTTAGCGGAGAGATAAGTTTTGGTGGAAAGAAGATAAGACGGAGCTACAACACCGTAGCACGTTTCCAGCTGCAAAGCAGAGCCGAAAACCATGAATTTTTGAGATAGGAAAGTCAAAGAAAGGCAACGGTACCTGAGTGGCCGAGAAAGGAGAGCTCACCCACTGCATTGAAGGCAGCGACGGAAGACGGGAGGGCTCAGCGACCCTCATAAAGAAGAAGGAGCAATGAGGCTCAAGCATTGAAGACGAAGGACAGAAAAGAGAAGCAGCGCATAGTACCCATGGTTAGTGCCGGGAAGCATGGAAGACTGCAGAGAGCTGTGGTGTGACGGGAAGCGGCTACCTCAAGGACAGAGAGGACCGACTGTCACTAATTAGGGTTTGGGTTACTGTTGGGACAGGCCCACAGTGTTGTAAAAGCAAGACCTTCAGGCTGCTTATAAAAGGATGTAATTTTGCATTGTAAAGGGTTGGTTAGATAGTTAGATAGTCGTGATTGAAATAGGCAATAAGGATAAGTAGACTGTTGTAAAAGCCGAGCTCTGGTTCTGGTCTTAGCTGTAGCAATCTTACTGAAACCAGTAGCTGTCTTATAGAGCATGCATGTAACGATCCACAGGGATCGACTGAGAGGGAAGAGTATGTTGTAAGAGCGACAACATAAAGGTAGAGAAGAAATATCTAAGAGAGAAGATCTTGAGCTGCATGTGAGGTGCAACAGAACTGTGTTTTCCTTCCCTTAAGCTATAATAGAGAAGCACAGTTCTGTGGACGTAACTCCCATCCTAGGGGCGAACCACGTTAAAGTCCCGTGTTCTGTGATTGATTTGCGTATTGTGTTCGTTTGCTGCATCCATCAGTTATGTTATGCAATTTGTTTACAGTTAATATATGAATGAGTTATTTAGTTACAGCACTACAGGAAGATAAATATAAGTTGAAATCCTTGGCACGTCGTATAAGGACTTATTTATGCTTGCCTTAGATATTTAATTAATCACAGTAAGACAGTCTGGGTATCGAGTCTTGCACGTCGAAATGAACAATGCTAGGTGCGCTAAGCCGCGGGAGGAGGGTATCGCAAGAAGGCGATACCGCACCGGCAGAGGAGCTACGGTGCGTGATACCATAGGTTGAGGACTTAGCGTTGAGCAGGAGTTGCGTGTCGCATGAGGCGCGGCGATGCGGTAAGATTGGGAATATTGTGGAAAGGAGGAAGTTGTGTGACAGGAGAAGAATCCGCACGACGTGCGTAAGGGTAGAGACGTCGTGGCTAGAAGTGCCACGAGTGGGGAATAGATCGCGCATTGCGAGCGGAAGATCGCACGGCGCGCAGGAAAGAGATCTCGCAGCTAGGAGAGCTGCGAGCCACCAGTAGGATTGCCACAGAACCTGGTCCAAGACGCTTGAGTCCTTGGCCAACCCATTAGAATCACTTCGGGTGAGACTTTAGGCCGCTGTGCAGTCTGTCACCGAAATGGCCAGTGAGCTAGGGGTGTTGTTCGTTGATTATAGTAAACCCGGGTCTGCCCACGCAATCAACAAATGCTTCCGTTGCCGGTTTGAACGACTGGGAGTTAATGTTCTGTTGGCATCCTACCAGAGAAGAGTTTCACCCGTGGCTGGATTCAGACTTAACGGAGTTTGCCAAGAAAGAAAATCGGAGTCCTAGACTAAGCACAGAGGACTGGTTGGAAAAACATATTGCTTCAGACATACATTCGATATTCTTTGCAACCTATGGAAATGAGCTTTATGACTGGTTATCAAAGTTGACAGATAGGAACACATTCAAGAAGAAAAGAACCATTGTCTGGACACCGGAGCTGATTCAGATCGTGCAGAACCTTGACAATCCCATTACGAGAGCAGTGGACTTCTGGCTTGCAAGTGTGCTAGAAGGCTTTGTTACGGAATTTGCAGTTGACCAGAGAAAGAGCTTCAGCACAGCTGAACAATACTTCTTCAGAGGATATTGTGGTAAGTACCTAAGATCTCTAAACTTGTCCCTTAAGATGCTGCTATATGAAAAAGGAACAATGGATCTAGTCTCAGATGAATAAGTAAAGATAGTAATGTCACAAGAGTTTGAAAGTGATTTTGATGACATTGGACGAACACGTAGTGGAAAGAAGTATAAAGTAGATTTTAGCTCTCCTGTATTTGAAGACAGTTCAGACAGTATTAGACAACAGATCCCTAACACCACAGAAGAACCTGAGGGGGGTATTCCTTACCACCCCTATACCCCACAGAAACAGACAGGGACTCAAAATAACCACGTAGGTACTCCATCTAGTAGTTCACAGACAATACCTACTCCCGCTACATCACCTTCACCTACACCGCTGAGTGGTAGTAACCCAGTCAGTCAGAACCCACCACAGAGAAATAGAAAGGGAGATGACATGAAGCTACCTATTTTTAAGGGAACAGGAGCAGAAGACCCGGAACAACATTGGTTCCTATGTGAAGCCATGTGGACCATTAAAACAATCAACGATGATAACCTTAAACTTGTACAGTTGGTCACCACACTCAGAGACAGATCCTTGACATGGTACATAAAGTATACTGCATTACCCAAGACACTTGCCCAGGTCAAGAACGCCATGATCAAAGAGTTTAAGAAACCTAAGTCTGAATCTCAGTGTATAACAAAGCTCGAGGATATTAAGCAGCTTCCATCAGAATCAGTATGGGACTTTGATCAGAAATTCAAAGCCCTGATAGACCAAGTAAGCTTTGACTTTGCACCAGAGCAGCATAAGGAATGGTTTATTGCAGCATTGCTCCCTTAAATCAGACTGCCACTAATGCAGCAGAAACTCACTACTCAAGATGAAGTGTTGGAGATGGCAATGAAACTAGAGGCTTCACCTCTAGCAGAGACTACCACAGGCATGACAACCCTACAAAACCAGTTGGCCAACCTCACGTTACAGATACACAAACTTAAGAAAGGGAAAGAGGTTATGCAAGACATATGGTGCATAAAGTGTAGAGTACAAGGCCATAGTAAAGACAACTGTCCAGTCTTCGCAGAATATTTAGCATCAGGGGCTCCTAACACCTTACCACGAACACAAGGGCCATGGTGTGAAATATGTAAAACACAAGGACATCCGCCACAGCAATGCCCTTTGCTTCAGAAGTATGTACAGACACCTAAGAACCTATACTGTGTCTTCTGCAAATCCGTCGGGCATGATGAACAGGACTGTCGATCCTATGATCTCATGTTAGATAGAAAACATGATGTGTACAGAGTCCAATCAAAAACACCGGGTCCAGCAATAGGACCACAGCCGGATCAAGCTTACGGAGGCCGTGCAGGAGGATTTAGAGGACGAGGCCGTGGAGGAGGCTTTGCACGTGGAGAAGGCTTTGGCCGAGGAGGAGGTTGTGGCCAAGGTCGTGGGCCAATCACTTGTTATAATTGCGGAGTTGTAGGACATTATGCTAGGGACTGTCAGAACCCCACCACCACTTGTAACTACTGCAAATCTTACGATCATACCATAGAAGAGTGTCCTATCCTGATAGCTAAGATCAAAGACCCTAAGCCAGTAGTACACCAGAACATCCAGCTTATTATTGCCGAACTGGAGGAATCAGAACCCAAAGTTAACATTATGACTCGGAGTGGTGCTTCCACCAGTGGGACATCGCAGGATCCCGAAAAGAACGCAAAACAGCCGGGGGTGCACAGAGCTCCTAGTAAAGCAACACCATTCGACCTGCAAAAGAACAAAGAGACATTTCACGAAGCTAAGGTTTCCTTTGATGAACCTACCCAATCAGGATCACGGGTACCGTCGTCTAGGGGCGTACCATAGCAAGCACCTTATGGCGATAGCAGTGAACAGGTACCGTAGGCTACCACAGCAGGAAGAGATGACGAGGATGAGCCGACAGAAAGTGTACAATCCTTCCTGCATAGTTGCTTGAAACTCCTCAGAAATGAAAAAGCCATTGGAGAGCTACAACGCATCATAGATCAGTTTCAGCAACCTTCTCTCCCAGACAGTGCACACCGCGCTGTTCATAACATTACATGACATATAAGGACCAGAAGAGAGATGAAGCTTACAGCACAGATTGGAGAATTTGAAATGGATGAGGTCATCTTAGATCTAGGATCAGAGGTGAATGTGCTAACTAAGCAGACATGGCAGCAGATGGGTAGCCCTCAGTTAGACATATCGCCTATCCACATGAGATTAGCTAACCAGCAGCGAGTATCACCACTGGGTCGACTGCCACAGGTGCCAGTTGACATTGACAGAGTACGCAGCTTTGCGGACTTTGAGGTTATAGAAATCATTGGCGACATTCGACCATATCCAGCGTTATTAAGTATTGGCTGGGCGATCGGTAGCAAGGCTGTCATCGACCTAAAGAGAAGACAAATGACCTTTGAGGATGCGTAGATCCGGGTCATCGCGCCACTGGATCCCTTCTAGGGCCCTAGGTATATTGAACCCTTACGAGCAGAGGAGGAAGCACATAACATGGATAGCCTTTACCAGATGACTGCGAACCAGAACGACTACATCAATCCAACCACAGAAGGAAACATTAGTTGGTGATGCGACAGCTCATGCGCATCGGATTCTGATGTTGGCCTAGAGAACTGGCAGAACAGACTTTACGAAGTCTCAGCTCGCAGATGTGCGTTTATGAGTAAGTCACTGCGATGGATTGGCATAGAGGTCACTGACCTTCCATCATATAATGGACTGACAGATATCTAGGAATTCCTTGAGCAGTTTGAGCAACAGATCCCTTACGAGCAGAGGATCCCAGCTATGGACCTTGTAGTACGAGCCACACCTGCAAGATGGTGGTATGCGCATAAAGAGAATATCACATCATGGGATGATATTAAAGGACTGATGGCAATCAGATTTTCTGTCAATAAAGAGTATGTCCAGCCGAAGTACACAGGAGAAACCGATCCCAGCACTCACATTCAGGCATGTGAACGGAGCTGGTCGGACGTTCCCGAGGAGGAATGGGTTCACCGATTCATTCACACATTGGACACAGTTCCAAGGAACTAGTACACAGAGACTGAATTACGCAAGGGGACGACTACATGGTCACTTATGACAGACAGTTTCCTGCTCACCTTTGCATTTGAATCAGAACATCCAAGTGTTGCTCAGGCCCTAGACATAATCAAGACCAAGATATTTGAGGATTGCACCATCTCAGTACCAGTCCAACCTGAGTGGATTATCTAGCTAGAAGAGGTGTTGGAATGCTATAATTTTGCATCAGAATCAGAGGAGGCGAATGAGGACCCTCGCAACACCAACATTCCAGAGTCGGAAGGAACTCGTGATGTTGGAGGACCACAGTTAGAGACTCCAGCAATCACTGATCCCATCAAGATTAAAAAGGTCAATATTGGCACAGACGCAGAACCTAAGTTTGCCTCTATTGGAGACTATTGGAACGATGAAACAGTCGGACAGATTGCAGATTTGTTACATGACTATCAGGACCTATTTCCCACCAAGTTCACGGAGATGAAGGGAATAGTCGGAGACCTGGGAGTGATGAGGATACCATTGAAGGAGGACGCTAGACCAGTCAAGCAGCGCCCATATAGATTAAATCCGCGTTACAAAGAAAAAGTCAAGGACGAGATTGATAAGATGTTAGTAGTAGGAATCATTGAACCAGTAGAAGAAAGTGAATGGGTTAGCCCCATGGTTGTCCAAGAGAAGAAAACAAAAGGGGAAATCAGAATCTATGTCGATCTGCGAAAACTCAACGATGCATCACTTCATGATCCATTTCCAACACCGTTCATTGATGAGGTATTAGACAACGTGGGAGGACAGGAGGTCTACTCCTTCACTGATGGCTTTTCAGGCTACCATCAGATCAGAATACATCCAGAAGATCGATCTAAGACCACCTTTGCAACAGAATGGGGCTCGTTCCAGTACACGGTAATGCCCTTTGGTCTTAAGAATGCACCAGCTATATTTTCTAGAGTAGTAGTTGCTGTATTTAAAGAATACATCCATAAATTCTTAGAAGTATATTTTGATGACTGGACTGTATTTGGGCTAATCGATAAGCACATAGGAGATTTAAGACTGATGTTAGAGAAATGTAGGCAGTACCAGATTTCTCTAAACTTGAAAAAATGTATATTTTGTGCACCATTTGGTATATTGTTGGGTCATATTGTGTGCAGACAAGGCTTGATGGTAGATCCTGCGAAGATCGCCATCATTGTAAATATTCCAGCACCCAATTCAGTCAAGCAACTAAGGACAGTACTTGGTCATACCGGGTACTACAGAAAGTTCATCAAGGGCTGCACAAAGATTACAGCACCAATGGAGAAATTGCTGAAGAAAGATGTAAAATTCCTATGAAATGAGGAATGTCAGCAGAGCCTAGACATGCTTAAAGAAAAGATGGTTACAGCACCCATCCTAGTGTTTCCAGACTGGACTAAGCCATTTCATGTACACGTGGATGCATCCGGCATCGCACTAGGAGTCGTCTTGACACATCCAGGAGAAGGGGATCTTGATCATCCCATCGCATATTCCAGCAGAAAGCTATCAACAGCAAAAAAAAACTACACCACAACAGAAAGAGAGGGCTTAGCTATGGTGTATGCACTGCAGAAGTTCAGGCACTATCTATTGGGCGCCTCGTTTAAAATGTTTACGGACCATTCCGCATTGAAGTACCTAGTCAATAAACCAGTGTTAGGGGGGAGAATCTGCAGATGGTTACTCCTCTTCCAGGAGTATGATTTTGAAATCATTGTGAAACCAGGAAGACTGAATGCTGGACCTGATCATCTGTCGCGTATAGACTCAGGGGAAGAGCCCAGTAACCTAGAAGACAATATGCCCGATGCGCAGTTGTTTTCTGTGCAAATCGCAGATGACTACTATGCCGACATTATTCAATTCCTCACTACAGGAGTAGCACCTGATGAGTTCACTACGCAGCAAAAGAAGCAGTTGGTTGTTAAGGCAGCAAACTTCACCCTCATTGCAGTATGCCTATATAATCTAGGTCCAGATGAAGTTCTACGTAGATGTGTAATGCCGCATGAAAAAGACGCTATTCTTAAAGAGGCACACTCAGGAACCGCAGGAGGTCATTTCGCTGGAAAGCTGACTGCACAGAAAATCCTAGAGGCAGGATTATGGTGGCCTACGTTGCATAGAGACACCAAGGACTTTTGCAAATGCTACGATATCTGCCAAAGGGTAGGAAAACCCTCGCGACGCGATGAAATGCCGTTGCGACCGCAGGTCACGCTGCGTGCATTTGACAAATGGGCTATAGACTTTGTGGGTCCTATCAACCCACCGGGAAAGCGCACGGGTGCGAGATATATTATTACTGGAACAGAGTACCTCACCAAATGGGCAGAGGCCAAAGCAGTAAGAAATTGTGATGCTCCTACAGATGCACAGTTCCTTTTCAAAAACATCATCAGTAGATTTGGATGCCCAGTAATTTTGATGAGCAATCAAGGCACACATTTCTTGAACCACACCATTGAGGCTTTGACAGAAGAATTCCAGATTCAGCACTATAAGAGCACTCCCTACCATCCACAGGCTAATGGTACGGTGGAGGCCTTCAATAAGATTCTAGAAAATGCTCTTACTAAAATCTGCAATAACCAAAGGAATGATTGGGATCTCAGAGTTAACGTTGTATTATGGGCATACAGAACCACATGCAAGAAACTTACAGGACGCACACCTTTCAGCTTAGTATATGGACAGGACGCTATTATGCCTATGGAGTATATTCTTCCCAGTTTAAGAATCACTCAGATTACCGAGATGACTGATACAGACAGAGTCGAGGAAAGGTTAGCACAGCTGCTTGCCTTAGAAGAAGACAGATTCATCGCCAGATTCCATCAGAAAGTGTAGAAAGCACGAGAAAAAGCTTGGCATAACAGACACATTAAGAGTAAGACTTTCCAGATCGGAGACCTAGTACTCCTCTATGACAGCAGATTCATTAAGTTTCCAGGGAAGTTCAAGACACATTGGCTGGGGCCATATCAGATACAGCAAGTTACAGAGGGAGGTGTCGTTCAGCTTAGCCAGTTGAACGGGGAGCTTCTTCCCACATGGATCAATGGCAGTAGGCTTAAGCTCTATAGTGATAGCCACCTCGCCTCTCAGCCCTAGCTTAAACCAGTTTATGATGGTGCAGATGTCCAGTGTAGTTGAAAGGAGGCATCGCACCGGGAATCAGTCTACACCGATAGATAGTCTAGTTTTGAGGAATCGCACCAGGACGGGTTTTAAAAATAAAAATAAAAATTTAACGCTGTTTGTTTGCGCAGGTGATGCGGAGTTGCATCGCAGCAGTACGATGTTTCCCCGTGCCACGTACTCAGTTTGCAACCGACAGTGGGCTAGTCAAGTCACTGTCTGATAGGTAGTTAATGAAGAAATGACCGGTATCCCCTACCGTAGATTTGGCAACAGTATAATAAATTTTTCCAGATTTGGTAAATCTCTGACGAGACTGGCGCCTGTACACACATGTCTTGAGGGAAATTCTATCAATATTTTAGCATTAATTGAGGATCGGATGAAGGGTCTGGTCCTATCCGGGCAATTAATATGACCAACGCGCCCAGTCTAGACGACCGTTGTGTCCGGGATTATCGTATTTTACATAAAAACAGAAAGTATTCAATTGGGACGGTTACGCTTGCAGAAAAATCGAGAGCTGGAGAATAAGTGTTAAGCATTCCCTGTGTCGAGCTAAGTTGTTACAGAGTGCTGTGATTTTAAGAAGTTGCAGCCAGAGCACACCCGCCATCTGGTACTAAGTGGGTTATGTCCGAGGACAAACCTATAGCAAACATTTTGAGAAGGTTTCAGCGTCACGGCCTTGCAGGAGCTATGACGACGCCATCTAAAAGTAACCCACCGAGCTCGTCCCGAACCAGAGAACCACCAAAGACGAGAAGCCATTCCCAGCTCATAGAGGAATCTGGTTCCGAGCAGGAAGACAAAGTCCGTAGTGCAGCGGACTACCTCATACCACGAGTTGAAGGCACTCCAGACATCAGACTTTCCAAGAGCGGTAAGCTTACTGTGCCCATACCGCCAATAGATTCTCGAGTAAAGGAAAATGGCAACTTAGTAGGATATGCTGGTGTTGTCAAATTTATTGATTACAACCTGGGGGATGGTAAGACGTACCCTCACTTCAAGCCAGATGCGTATCTTGTGCTTGAGAAGAATCGAAGGACAGGTAGAGAAGAATTCATCCCCATGCCACATGTCCAGATTCTTGAGCCTTCAGGTCTGCTCAATGTGTTGAGACTACCCCATTTTGGACGTAGCGCAGAGGTCAATGCTGTGGTGTGTGTCCTCCTGTCGTGTGTACATGGAGGCTATCTCTGGCTAGGTCACAAAATCAACCTCAATGTCAACTTGATACACCGTGTTACCGGCCTATCTAAGACTGGTAAAGATCCCGAGATACAGATAACAGGAAAGACCAAGGATTCCAAAATGCCAGCAGCCTTAGTTAAAAAGTATCAGCTACAACGAGGAGGCGGGGCTTATGATATCACGAGTTTACAGAATGAGACACTCAGATTTATAGCCAGTCTGCTTGCAGGAAGACTGCTAACCAAGGTCCGACCGAAGGAAGTCACAGGATCGGTGATCAATCTGGCCATACAAGTTACAGAAGGAGAGCAGTTCAATTGGTCGTTATTTTTATTAAATATGCTTCAGGAAGATTGTTTGGCAGCCCAAGATCAATCCAACCACCCTTTCCACTTCTCATGGCTGCTTATACTGTGTGCATTTGTCGCATGGAAGGAACCGCCCAACAGCCAGTTTCCACAGATCGCAGGAGGAGCGCCCAGGGGTGTGCGCTATGCCAGTTTATGGGACACCAACAGTCAAGCAAGGAAACAGGTTAATACGATAGTATTTTATGAATACTATTTGATGTTGAAGAACCTTATCCAACAATCACCAAGGATCAATACAGAGACTGTGGACGCATATGATAACCGGCTTAATTTTATGGCAGACAACCATAGAATCTACCTGAGGCCCAAAAGGACTAAAAGGGACGATTGGGCTCCCGGCTGGTTCAGAATGACAATGCAGGACATTGAGAATGTCACCAAAGGCTTTGATGACCAATGGCGACAAGAATACGAAGATACCACGCCACTGCCAATGGAGACCGCCCAGACAGACCCACCAGAAAAGGGCAAAGAAAAATTGGACACCCAGGCACAAGGTACAACAGAAGTGCCACCGCCACGCGAAAAGAGAAAAGATCTAACAGAAGAATCAGTAGAGACACCTACGACAAAGAATGGAAGCCAAGGGACCACAGAGACACAGAAGAGAAAGAAGCAGAAAACTTCAAAACCAGTTCTACAGACTGCACTAACAGATGATGACTATGAACTCATCGCAACAAGGACGTGCGACACATTAAAGGACTCATTTGACGCGGTGAAGTCATCGTAGGAAAATATGCAGAGCACAGTAGAAAAACAGCTTCTTGACTTAAAAACATTCACAGAGAATACTACCATGCTACACACTCCATCAGTAAAGGCGACCGTCGGAGAAACTTCGACACAGTCAGTATCCCGTGAAGAGAGCTTAGCAATGGATCGCCTCAACACCGTGTTGATTCCACCAGGGAGTATCCGATTCCCTGCGACAATGAAGGACCCACCAGTTCAATTGGGGCAATCCATTGAGGTTAACCTTGCGGAATTCCACATTGACCAATTATACATGATCCAGCAGCAGCTAACCGCAGAGCTCAAGGGAAGAGAGCTCGTGACTTACAAGCAGAACACGCAGCTGAAGAAACAGAATGCAGCACTTGCTACCAGCTATCAGAAAAAGGTAGACGAGTTAAAAACATGTCAGGACAGGGATCAGGAACTCTCTCAGGCACTACAGAGTATTGCCTTAGAGCTACCCAAATGTAACATTGAGTTCGCATTACCCACCCCCCAGAAGCTAAGGAGAGTAGCAGACAGAGCAAAGGATCTGGAAGAAACTGTGGTTAGAATGGATGAAGAGGTGGCCAGGTTGAAGGCAGACCACGAAGTACAAATCGTCGAGCTTGAAGCTCGTATCCGAGACACCTCTAAGGCAGACCAGAAAGAGTGAGTAGAAGCCTTTCGACTCACTTCTGCGCAGGTGAAATATCGCATTGAAGAAGCAGTGTCGGTACTCAAGGAAGCAACTGACACATGGGCCGAGTTAGATGAGTTGCCGGAGAGAGCAAAAATCCAACAGAATATTCAGCAGGTAGAGGCTACTGCAACGGCTATGAAAGAAGAAATTAAGAGCTTAGCCGCTCTCCAGAAGATGAGGAAGACAAAGGAGATGAACCAACTGCAGCAGGAAGCGCAACGGCTAAGAACACAGGAGGTCCACATTAACGACTTGCTTCAACCCTATCAGGAGCAGATCACTGAGCTGGTCGACGCAGCCGAGCAGAAAATGAAGGAGTTCACCACTGTAAGAGAAGAAATTGATCAGACAGACGACTCCAAAATTGATCAAGCCCTGCTTGACTCGGCACGAGGGCGTGTCGAGGTAATGAAGAACGAAGTCGCAGGACTTCGGGACAAGCTACAGCGCACTTCACAGGAGGCGAAGGAGAAGCTACGACAAAAGAAGCCCGTTGGTAGTGGCTCGAGGGCGAGCCACAAGTAAGAGTTAGGGGACTGTTGGAGTAGGGTCCCATAGCTACAGAAGAAGCTGCTAAGTTTAGCGGAGAGATAAATTTTGGTGGAAAGAAAATAAGACGGAGCTACGACGCCGTAGCATGTTTCCAGCTGCAAAGCAGAGCCGGAAACCATGACTTTTTGAGATAGGAAAGTCAAAGAAAGGCAATGGTACCTGAGCGACCGAGAAAGGAGAGCTCACCCACTGCATTGAAGGCAGCGGCGGAAGACAGGAGGGCTCAGCGACCCTCATAAAGAAGAAGGAGCAACGAGGCTCAAGCATTGAAGACGAAGGACAGAAAAGAGAAGTGGCGCATAGTACCCATGGTCAGTGCCGGGAAGCATGGAAGACTGCAGAGAGCTGTGGTGTGACGGGAAGCGGCTACCTCAAGGACAGAGAGGACCGACTGTCACTAATTAGGGTTTGGGTTACTGTTGGGATAGGCCCACAGTGTTGTAAAAGCAAGACCTTCGGGCTGCTTATAAAAGGATGTAATTTTGCATTATAAAGGGTTGGTTAGATAGTTAGACAGTCGTGATTGAAATAGGCAATAAGGATAAGTAGACTTTTGTAAAAGCCGAGCTCTGGTTCTGGTCTTAGCTGTAGCAATCTTACTGAAACCAGTAGCTGGCTTATAGAGCATGCATGTAACGATCCACAGGGATCGACTAAGAGGGAAGAGTATGTTGTAAGAGCGACAACATAAAGGTAGAGAAGAAAGATCTAAGAGAGAAGATCTTGAGCTGCATGTGAGGTGCAACAGAACTATGTTTGCCTTCCCTTAAGCTATAATAGAGAAGCACAGTTCTGTGGACGTAACTCCCATCCTAGGGGTGAACCACGTTAAAATCCCGTGTTCTGTGATTGATTTGCGTATTGTGTTCATTTGCTGCATCCATCAGTTATGTTATGCAATTTGTTTACAGTTAATATATGAATGAGTTATTTAGTTACAACACTACAGGAAGATAAATATAAGTTGAAATCCTTGGCATGTCGTATAAGGACTTATTTATGCTTGCCTTAGATAGTTAATTAATCACAGTAAGACAGTCTGGGTATCGAGTCTTGCGCGTCGACACGAACAACGCTAGGTGCGCTAAGCCGCGGGAGGAGGGTATCGCAAGAAGGAGATACCGCACCGGCAGAGGAGCTGTGGTGCGCGATACCGTAGGTTGAGGACTTAGCGTTGAGCAGGAGTTGCGTGTTGCACAGGGCGCGGCGATGCGGTAAGATTGGGAATATTGTGGAAAGGAAGAAGTTGTGTGATGGGAGAAGAATCTGCACGACGTGCGCAAGGGTAGAGACGCCGTGGCTAGAAGGGCCACGAGTGGGGAATAGATCGCGCATCGCGAGCGGAAGATCGCGCGGCGCGCAGGAAAGAGATCTCGCAGCTAGGAGAGCTGCGAGCCACCAGTAGGATTGCCATGGAACCTGGTCCAAGACGCTTGAGTCCTTGGCCAACCCATTAGAATCACTTCGGGTGAGACTTCAGGCCGCTGTGCGGTCTGTTGCTGAAAGGGCCAGTGAGCTAGGGGTGTTGTTGGTTGATTATAGTAAACCCGGGTCTACCCACACAATCAACAAGGGGTGGGGACATGATACATGAACTCGACCTTGTATGGATTTTACAACATGCCATATGCATTCTCCATAAATCATCATTGTGTCAGCTATTCAAAATTTCCTATTGGAAAATCTACAACTGCATTACCAAGGCACATACCTCTTCCAAGGAGCTTATTTTTGTTGGAACATAATCAAGTTTTCAACTAACAAATACATGTTTTATATCATAAAATTTCACCCGCAGATTAAAGTCCATTATCCAAAATTTTCTCCCAATTCCTGCTAAATCATACTCTCTGTCATCATCAAGCGAGCCACAAAATCCTGGCGGATTCACAATATCTATAGAAAGGAGCTCCATTTGGCAGTAAGAGAATGCATCCAAGAGACAGAAGCGATGGAAGCAGTGGCGGCATGGGTGGTTGCGGTTTTGGCAGAAATTTTGAGTATTTTCTGAGATTTACTTCCAAACCTTTTTGTTGGATTCAACTTGTTTAACGGAGGCAGTGGTGGAGGAGGAGAGGGGTGAAGATTGTTCAAGGATTTTTTCGGCCATGAACCATTTGATTATCCTTTTTTTTTTCAACATCCATTCGAGGGTTTGTTGGATCCTCCATCCAACTATCTGTTTGGTTCCTACATCTTTTTGGGTCGATGAGGGGTAATATGGAGAAAAATGCAATAGGGAAGTTTTAGATCGAGTGTATCCTCAGAGACTTGAGGGTTAATTGGTTGTTTAAGGGAAGCTTGAATTGGTTGGTTACAGGAAGGAGAATTGAATTCAATCAAGAAGGTAGGCTCTTTGACATGCCATGGAGTCCTCCAACGCTATGTGCACTTTAATTTTCCCGTGTCTGATCTGGGAAACTAAAGGGAAGTTCTTTACCCTGCCAAATTCCAATTGGAAAGTGGTGAACTACCAAGATTGAATACTTTTGGCCCTCTCAACACACCCAAAATTTCCTTTATCGTGCTCAACTCTTTTAGCTTTAACAAACCATGCAGTATTTGAGCTTGTGTTGTTATTGATTTATTTAGAAAAACATTGAAATATCTTATGAAGATGTAGACACATTATGTGATCAACAACCATATCACCATGAATTTTATTTAATCAATATCGTCAAATATGTCTTCATCAATACATACAACCTTGCATCTATCATTTAAATGTGAAGAAATTCCTTGAATAAATTCATGTTGTTGGTTAAATACCATCGCTATATTGTAAAACCAAATTTGTATAGATTTTGTAATATAATAAAAAAATCTTAGAATTTCAACATATTAACTTGGAATTTGAATTTAAATGTGAAGAAATTCGTGGAATAAATTCATGTTGTCGGTTAAATGCCATCGCTACATTGTAAAACCAAATTTGTATAGATTTTGTAATATAATAAAAAAATCTTAGAATTTCAACATATTAACTTGGAATTTGAATTTAATGGGGCATGATTAAATGGGTAAAATATTTATAGCATGGTGTTAAAAAACTACCAATATCCTCTCCAATGGTTTGATCTATATGCTCATCCATGGGTTGTTTTGAGGACTCGCCAATGCGTCATTGAGAAGAATCTTGGTGGGTTGTTTTGAAGACTCGTCAATGAGTTGTTGAGAAGAATATTCTATGGATTGTTGTGAAGACTCACCAATGGGTTGTTGAGAAGAAGATATGATGGGTTCTTGTGAATAATTATCAATAGGTTATTGAGGTAGATACATGATGGGTTATTGTGAATAATTATTGATAGGTTCTTGAGGAGGATACCTGATGGATTGCTTGAAAGAATAATCTATATTGGTTTTCCTATAATTACTATCAACACACTCGGATGAGTTAGAAAATTCTTCATGTACCTATACATTTAGAAGAGCTCTTTCCCTAGCTTGGTGTTTTATAATGTGAATTATGTTCTACTGTCATTGTACATCATCATCTTGGTGATGATTATTGGACATGTGTTGTACTCTTTGTAGGTTCCTAGAGCCCCCATGGCTAGGGAGAGTGGGGGAAGTGCCCCCAAAATAAATAAAATTGGGTTTGTTTCTGGTACGTTTTGAACTATTTTTCGGCTCATGGTTTTGTGGCCCATTGTAAGCTAATTTTGTTTAATAAATTAGGGTTGTGATCTAATATATAATGGACTTGAGTTTTGGATACTATAATATTGTATTGTAAATAGAAAATATAATATAATAAGATAGAGTGGAGAAACTCTTGGGAATGTTGCTTTTCCAAATTTTAGATTTCCAAGATAAATCTTTGTGTAATGTGTATGTGAGCCATTGTTAATTCTTGTGTTTTAAATTCTATTCCATATTGTTTTTCCTTGCACACACTTATTAAAATTATTCATACGGTATTAGACTGAGGTTATTTTCTTTAGGGGGGCACCTTTGTTTCTAGGGTTTATCTCATCCTATGAAGAGAAAGGGTTCTTAGGTCTATGATAAACTTGTGTTGGAGTAGGAGCTTTGGGGATTTTATAATAGAAATTGAGAATTTTAACAGCTAGAGATTCGAGTTATGGAAGCTAAGAGGAATACATTGTTGTAGACATAGACATGAGTGGATTGTTGTAGATTTGGGTGCAAATACCACTAATACATCAAAAGAATATTGGGAAAAGCTGGAGAGAAAATCTAAAAGCATGATTCAACTTTTCCTCTCAAATTTATTATTGTTGAACATCTCTAGAGAAGACAATGTAAAGAATCTATCGGATAAGTGTTAATGTAATTGTAACTTCGGAATGTATTCACTTGTACTTCTCATCTATTGTAACCTGATGTTTATTCCGGGATGCTATTGTGTCATGTCATGCCCCGATGTTCCGATCAGGAGAATCAATAATGTAAACAAGTCATGTCAAGCTATTGTGGGTAACCCTCCTATTGTCTAAGGGTTAAAGTCCCCGTAGTTCTGGGGCACTAGGGTTATTAGATTCTCCTAGTGAGGTCAGCCCTAGTAGGGTTTTAGTCATGATAGGCTTAGTATAAATAGAGATTTGGACTCTCTATTTAGCACACATCTCATACACACTCAAGTGTAGCGCAAAGTTGAGGAAGAGAAAGACAAGAGGAAAGAGCTTACGGTTGTTGGGAGATTTTCTTACTGTTTTTGGGTTTCACTTTGGTGCTGATTCTATCTCAGAGGAAGTTGTGGGGTTTTCTCCATTTATGGTTTCCCCGAGGAAAAACACTGTGTTCATTGTCTCTTGTGTTTGATTGTTGTGCTTGTTGTTCTCTCAGTTCAAAGATCCTAATGGTATGCTAGCTTAATGTTGAAAAACTAACATGGTATTAGAGCTAACCTTAGAAGAAGACACTGTGTAACTGCGGGAACTAGGGATTCCTATTTTGTGGATCTCTCTCCACATATTTTCAAAAAAAGTAGGGTGGAACAACTCTCCTCCATAGGGCGCATCTTTTTGTCGAAGCAGAATCCAATTCTGAGGTTTTTCAATTTTGGACCCAACACTGTTGCCAAAAATTAGGGCTTTTCACAGAAGTGGACATTTTCACTGAGCCCAGGCCTGGATTGATATCCTCCCCAAAATCAAAGTTAGGGATCCATTTCAAAGCATTTGGTTGGACAGAACTCCGGAAAAGGAAAACCCTAATCTGCTCCTGAACCAGTACTATAGGATTTTAGCTTCAAATCCAGATTTGACATCTTGACTTGGTAAGATCTAAACCTTTTGTATTTCCATTTGAGGTTCTCAGTAAAGATGTCTCATCATACCAAGCTTGATGAAAAGCTTGAGGGAGGTTATAACTTTCGAGCTTGGAAGTTTAAGATCTCCCTGTTCCTGGAAGAGAATGAGTTGGACTCCTACATCCATGAGGAGGTTCCAGTTCCAGAGGGAGATGAGGCCAAGGCCTTACATAAGAAGAATTTGGTTATGGAAAAGAGGATTATTGTTGATTCCATCAAGGATCACCTCATTCCATAGGTATCCTCCCTCAAGACACCTAAAGCCATGTTTGATGCCCTAACCAAACTGTTTGAAGGGAAGAACATCAATCGGAAGATGACTCTAAGGAACCAGCTAAAGAATGTCAATATCAAAAATGAGGATACCATCCAGTCATACTTCACAAGGGTCTCCCAGATCAAAGAACAACTAGAAGTTGTAGATGAAGAAGTGGAGAATGCAGAAGTTGTGATGACAACATTAAATGGCCTCCCTAGGTCATGGGATTCTTTCATCCAAGGAATCTGTGCTAGGAAGAAGTTGGTCAAGTTCAGCATACTGTGGGAAGAATTCTCTCAAGAAGAAGCTCAGATAGCAGCTCGAGAAGAAAAGATGGGAAATGAAGATCAAGCTCTCACAGTACACTCAAAGAAAGGAAGAAGGGAAAAGCATCATCACCAAGGTAAGCATTCTCATCAGAAAGGTTCATCTAAACTCAGATGTTATACATGTGATGAAATAGGACACTTTGCTAGACACTGTCCCATGAATAAGAATGGATCCAAGAAGAAGAAGAACTCCAAAAGAAAACATCATGCTCACACTACTGAGGATGATGATCCTCCAAGGAAGAGAGTAAAGCAAGAAAGTGAAGACTCTTCAAGCGAGGATGAATATGTTCTGATTTCCGCTCTCATGGGAACTGTCACTCATGGAAGCAAATATTGGCTTATTGACAATGGGGCTTCCAAACACATGATAGGTTTCAAAGAATCCTTTAAGAAACTATTTGAACATAATTCACCCCATAAGGTGAAGCTAGGAGATGACTACCAATATCCAATAAAAGGTAGTGGTGAATCCTCCTACAAGCTAGACTCTGGAAAGTCTATAAAAATGAAGGATGTTCTATTTGTACCAGGATTAAAGAAGAATCTGCTATCCATTACGGCATTGGATGCAAAAGGCATGAGGGTTGCATTCATAGATGGTCAAGTCATCATGTGGCCAAGAGGAAAGACTATTGATGATGCAATAGTGATTGGAGAAGAAGAAGGAGGTTTATATAAGCTGAAGGGCCCAGGGATGATTTTAGGAGCGAATTTTAGCCCAGTGGGCTATTTTTTCCATGTTTTTCTCCCAAAAAAGATTCACCATTTTGCATTTTTTGAAGCCCCGTTTCGCCCAATTTTGATGGGGTAAAATTTTTTCACCCTAAAAATCGCCAAATTATTATATAAACGATATAAAATCCTTGGAAATTAAAATATTTTTTGAAAAATATCGCCAATCATTTTATAGTTGTGATTTTAAGAATTGGTAATATTCACCAACATTTATACACTTTTAAATAAGTATGGTTCCTTAAAATCATCCTTGGAAGGGCCATTCAGAACAAGCTATGGTCCATGACACAGTAGAGCCAAATGAACTATGGCTTAGAAGGCTTGCACATGTACATTACAGAGCACTACCACTTGCAAGAAAAGTTGTTGAAGGTCTTCCTAAATTCAAGCAAAACATGAAGGGGTCTGCAAAGGATGTGCGAAAGGGAAGACTACAAAGAAGACCTTTCCAAGTAGCGAAAGAAAAGCAAAAGGAATCTTGGAAATCATCCACTCTGATGTATGCGGACCAATGTCATCAAGTTCACTAAGCGGGTATGTATACTATGTTTCTTTCATTGCTGACTTTTCTAGGAAGACGTGGATTTACTTCATGAAGAACAAAGATAAAGTGTTCAGCAAGTTCAAGGAATTCAAAGCCTTGATCGAGAACCACACAGAAAACAAGATCAAGACCTTTCGATCAAATAATGGCGGAGAATTCACATCAAATGAATTCAAAGACTTATGCAAAGAATTAGGGATTAAGAGGGAGTTTTCCACTCCTTACAATCCACAAAAAATGGGGTTGCAGAAAGGAAGAATAGAACTATCATAGAAGCTGCAAGAGCAATGCTTCATGATCAGGAACTTCCTATGCATCTATGGGCAGAAGCAGCCAGAACAACAATGTATGTACAGAACCGTACTCCACATAGAGTACTTGAGAATAAGACTCCTAAAGAAGTGTTCTCCGGCAAAAAACCAGAAGTC
Source organism: Pseudotsuga menziesii (assembly GCA_001517045.1). NCBI lineage: Eukaryota > Viridiplantae > Streptophyta > Pinopsida > Pinales > Pinaceae > Pseudotsuga > Pseudotsuga menziesii. The sequence continues at coordinate 1,001,714 of LPNX010172161.1, forward strand.
AGCCATCTCAGAATATTCGGTTGTCCAATGTACATACACATACCAAAAGAGAAGAAAACAAAACTAGATCCTTCAGGAAAGAAGGGTATATTTATGGGATACTTTGAAAGCTTGAAGGCTTACAGAATATACTTCCTAGGATACAAGAAGATCGACATCAGCAGGAATGTAACATTTGATGAAGACACAACTTACAACAAATCCAGAAAGAGACCTACTAAAGAACCTGAAGAATTAGAAGCTCCCAGAATTCATGATACAACCATGAATGAAGAAATTCAAGAAGAAGATTGAGAATTTGAAGAACCACAAAGACCTGTAGATCCACCTCAGGAGAAGAATCCTCACAAGAGGAAACCTGCTTGGGTATGAGAAATTATCCAAGGTGTAGAAAGATATGGGGCTCCAGAAGAGAATCACAGGGAAAGAAAGAGAACCAGATCCTGCTCTGGATATGTAGCGTTACTATGTGATGTTATTGATAAAAAAAACCTTCATGTTATGAAGAAGCAGCATAACGAAAAGAATGGAAGGATGTGATGATCGAAGAATATCAATCAATCATGAAGAACGATGTTTGGGATGTTGTCCCAAGACCAAAAGGGAAGTCAGTTGTAACTTCCAAATGGATCTACAAGATCAAGCATGCTATGGATGGTAGCATAGAGAAATATAAGGCAAGATTTGTGGCTCGTGGATTCTCATAGAAGGAAGGAATAGATTATGAAGAAACCTTTGCTCCTGTAGCCAGATACACTTCCATTAGATCGATACTTGCTTTGGCTGCAGTAATGAAATGGAAGATACACCAAATGGATGTCAAGACTACTTTCTTGAATGGTGTAGTAGAAGAAGAAGTGTATGTAGAACAACCACTCGGTTTTGAGACACATGACAAGGAGTCTCATGTGTGCAGACTGAAGAAAGCCCTGTACGGTTTGAAATAGGCACCCAGTACATGGTACGGCAGAATTGACAGCTTTCTATCCAGTTTGGGCTTTACCAAGAGTAAAGCAGATTCCAACCTTTACTACAAGGTTGAAGATGGAAACCCAGTGATGCTTCTACTATATGTAGATGATCTGTTTGTAACAGGTATGGATGGGTTTATTGCTGATACAAAGAGAAAGCTTGCTGCCAAGTTTGAAATGAAGGACTTGGGTATGATGCATTATTTTCTAGGTATGGAGGTGTGGTAGAATGCGGATGGAATATCCCTCAGATAAGGGAAGTATGCAGTAGAGATCCTAAAGAGGTTTGGGATGATGGACTGCAAGGCTATGGCCATGCCTATGGCATCGAACCTGAAGCTATTGTGTGATGCTTCATCAAAGACGGTTGATGCTACGATGTATCGTCAAATGAATGGGTCCTTGATGTATCTGATGAACACAAGACCAAATATTTTTTTTGCTGTGAACACCTTGAGCCAGTTCTTGACAGATCTGAGACATGTTCACTTGATTACTGCAAAGCATATTCTGAGGCATCTGAGGGGTACAATTGATTATGGGCTCAAGTACGATGCGAATCAAAAGATTAACCTAGAGGGTTATGTTGATTCAGATTGGGTAGGAAGTGCTATCGATAGGAAGAGCACTTCAGGGTGTTGCTTCAATATGGGATCAGGTGTGATCTCTTGGTTTAGCAGGAACCAATCCTGTGTGGCACTGAGTACAGGTGAAGCAGAGTATGTCACATCTTGTTCAGCTAGTTGTGAGGCAGTATGGCTACGGAAGCTGCTGTCTGATTTATTTGATCTCCAAATGGATGCGACTTGTATACATTGTGACAACAAAGTTGCGTGAAGTTTTCAAAGAATCCAGTGTTCCATGACAAGTCGCAGCATATCGAGATCAAGTATCACTATATCAGGGATATGGTGCAGAGAGGAGTAGTGAAGCTCCATTATGTTGTGACAGAGGAATAGATAGTTGATGTATTGATGAAGCCATTGGCTAGGGTGAAGTTTGAGTACTTCAGGGAGAATCTTGGTGTTCTCTGGATCGAGGTTTCCTCCAAGGGAAAGTGATGAGTCCCATAGCCATTCTGACATGGTGAGAGGATTGGTTCCTTCCATGGTCAGATGTAAGGGCTGATCCATTCTGTCATGGTGAGAGGATTGGTTCCTTCCATGGTCAGATGTAAGGGCTGATCCATTCTGTCATGGTGAGAGGATTGGTTCCTTCCATGTCAGATATGAGTGCTGAATGCCATTCTAGGAATGGAGGTACCTGGTCAATTACTAGGAACACTCAATCCGGGACTGAGAGAGCCATTCTGACAAGTAGGTCAGATGTAAGGGTTGAACCATTCTATCATGGCTAAAGGATTAAGTTACTCCCATGTTAGATGTGAGTGTTTGCCATTCTGTCGAGTAGGACAGATGTAAGGGAAACTGCCATTCTGGGAATGGAGGCACCTGGTCAGTTACCAGGTAGCTCAGTCTGGGACCGGGGGCCATTTTGGCGAGGGTGTGGGATTTGGTTCCTACTAGGTCAGATGTGAGTGCATTCCCTTCTGAACATGCACATTGGATTGGTTCCTCGCATGTGTCATATGTAAGTGCAGGGCTCTTCTGGACATGCATGTTGGATTGGTTCCTCACATGTGCCAGATGTAAGTGCAGATCCTTTCCGAACATGCATGTTGGATTAGTTCCTTGCATGTGTCGGATGTAAGTGCAAAGCCTTTTTGAACATGCATGTTGGATTGGTTCCTCGCATGTGTCAAATGTGATTGCTGGGCCTTTCTGACAGGGTTATGGGATTGGTTCCCACATGGTCAGATGTGAGTGTTGGGCGTGCCTTTCTGATATGATTATAGGTTAGTTCCTACATGATCAGATGTAAGTGCTGGGCGAAGACCTACATGATGGCTAGGCCTACATCTAGCATGAAAAAGGGTTGGATCTGTAGAACTTCCTATGACGAGAAGAATCATGAGATAGCACCCGTGAAGATTCAATATTGATGATTTTGCAGAGATGATCTAGATCAAGGGAAGATCCAGATCCAGAGATGATCCAGATCGAGGGATGATCCAGATCTAGGAATGATGCTACAAATGATCCAGATCGAGTGATGATTCAGATCCAGTGATGATGATCCAGATCGAGTGATGATCCAGATCCAGTGATGATGATCCAGATCCACAGATGAAGATGACTTGAAGACAAATAATACTTGAAGAAGAAGATGACTTTAAGACAAAGAATACTTGAAGAAGAAGATGACTTGAAGATGCAGATGACGAGAAGACCCAGAGAAGAAGACTAGTGATGAAAATTGTGTCGAGAGAATACCTTCCTAGTTAAGAGGGAGTGCTAATGTAATTGTAACTTCGGAATGTATTCACTTGTATTTCTCATCTATTGTAAGCCGGTGTTTATTCTGGGATGTTCTTGTGTCATGTCATGCCCCGATGTTCCGATTGGGAGAATCAATAATGTAAACAAGTCATGTCAAGCTATTGTGGGTAACCCTCCTATTGTCTAAGGGTTAAAGTCCCCGTAGTTCTGGGGCACTAGGGTTATTAGACTCTCCTAGTGATGTCGGCCCTAGTAGGGTTTTAGTCATGTCGGGATTAGTATAAATAGAGAGATGGACTGTTTATTTAGCACACATCTCATACACACTCAAGTGTAGCGCATAGTTGAGGAAAAGAAAGACACTGGGGCAAGAGGAAAGAGCACACTGCTGTCGGGAGATTGTCTTACTATTTTTGGGTTTCACTTTGGTGTTGATTCTATCTTAGAGGAAGTTGTGGGTTTTTCTCCATTTATGGTTTCCCCGAGGAAAAACATTGTGTTCAATGTCTCTTATGTTTGATTGTTGTGCTTGTTGTTCTCTCAGGTCAAATATCCTAATGATATGCTAGCTTAATGTTGAAAAACTAACAATAAGTTGGGGAATTTGTATCAGTCAAAGTCCCTAGTAAAGAAGTTATTTAATTAAAAGAATTTGTTTCATCTTAGGATAGAGGATGGTGACATCGTGGTAGATCATATAAATGCATTTAATACTCTGGTAAGTCAGTTGGCCTCTATTGATATTAAGATGGAGGAAGAAGATAAGTGTAATTACCCTTCTATGTTCTTTGCCAAACTCTTGGGATAATCTAGTTGCATCCATTGATAGTGGGCCACTCAATCCATGTTAAAGTTTGAGGATATATTTTAACCCTTTTTATTAGAGTAAATGAGGACAAAATCCATAGAGAGTGTGACCAAGGATGTTTTATTTGTGAGAGATCATTCCCAAGAGAGGAAAAACAAGTTTTTTTGGAGGTAGATATAATTATAGATGTAGATCTAAATCTCTAGGACAATTCAAGAGAAAATGCGGTAAAGATGGGCATTATAAAAAAATTTGCAAATCTAAGAGTGTTGATAAAGGCAAGGAGTCTGATGATGCCCCTTCCACATAAGCAAAACCCTTTGCAGAAGAAGAAGGTGATGTTTACTTAGAATCTACAAGTACACATTCAAATCATGATGTATGGTTGATTACCTATGGTGATTCATTTGATATGAGTCCTCATAGGGTTTGATCTTTTTTATATGAATGTACAATGGAGGTGATGTTTCCCTAGGAGATACTTAGTAGCCAAAATCATAGGATGTGGAAGGGTCAAGTTGTTCCTCAAATATGGAAGAATTGAAACTCTTCATGGGGTTTTGCACATTCCAAATCTAGCCAGAAACCTAATATCTATAAGTAAGATGGGTGATGTAGATGTGCATACTATACTTGAAAAAAACACATGTAAGATGGTTTGAGGAGAAATGGTGTTGATGTAGGGAGTTTAGATTGGAACTTTGTACAAGTTGTTGGGAAGTAATTTTAATGATGGGTGTAAGTTCTATTGTTCCTAAAGATAGAAACCAAGAATACTTTACCCCTATTGTCCCTATCGACAAGAAAATGTTATGGCATCAAAGACTGGGACATCTTGGACAGAAGCACCTTTGAGCTTTAGAAGGTAAAGGTATGATAGAATGTATGTTTGATTTATCATTAGATTTTGATTTCTATAAACATTTCATGCATGGTAAATAGAATCGAGAGAGATTTCCATCTAATGCTGTTACAACTGATTTTACCACACATGGTGGAACACACCTTTATGGCCTTCGTTGTCCCTTTGCAGACTCTTTAGACCCCATGGACCATTTTTGTACCTTTGATGTTTCCAAGATCATCCCTAAAAACATTTATTATTTGATATACACGACTTTTAAACCCATTCTCGCATATATACGCGGATTTGACCCTTAAACCCGCGTACATCGGGATGTGTGCAAAAGGCCAAATAGTTTTGGAGTTTTCCTTGATGTGGATCCGAATCACTTGTCTCTTGGCCTTCCATATGCCTTGAGCTCGGATTCGACCTTCCATTACCCCATTGAAGCACTATATAAGGAACCCTTTGGATACATTGAAGGGGGAGGAATTGAAGAGAAAGAGAACTATAGTCCATTGTTGCCGAAGCTTATACTTGAGTCTGCATCCCTTTGTCCCTTGGAGCACTTTGTGTTCTTCCCAAGCTTGCCCTTTCTTGTGAGCTTGCTATCGAGAGATGGAGGATTGAAGTGGTGGAGGCCCAGGTGGAGGACTCAGTTTCTTCGATTCGCAGACGTGCCAACAAAGGTTGTCACTATTGTAATCTCTGTTTTATATTAATAGAAATATCTTTTCATGTCCAATAATGTGTATTTAAATGAGTATTGAATCCATGGATGATTTTAAATGCTTATATGCTATGGATTATATATGCTAGAGTAGGTCTAACACAATTATATATAGCATGCTTGTCTTGTTTGCTGAATGTTGAGAGAGAAAATTACTTATACAAGCAAGAGTGGAAAAGCTCAACGGGGATCTACATCAACCGTCCGGAATAAGGTATGTACCGAGATCCTTTAGTGTTAGATATTTGGTTTCTCTTGCATATTGGAAAGGATTGATTTCTGTGGTTACTCTGTCTGTTGTGGTACCCCAAGCCATAGGAAGTTTTCTCCGTAACAAATGCTACAAAAGAAAAATGAATCTTGAAGTTAATGCATAGTGATGTGTTTGGACCTATTCCTATTTCATCACTAAGTAAATCTGTGTAAATAATATTTGAATAAATATTGAAGATATAATATTCTTAAATTCAATTCACAATGCACATGTTAAGAAAACGTATCAAATAATTTATTTTTAAAATATATTTACTTATTCAAATTAAAGTGTGCATCAAACCTACAAAAGAATGTAAACTCATGACATAATATTTTATCAAAATAATATTTTACTTCAAATCCTTATATTTACATAAAACCAGCATAGATCCAAATCCTATGCTCTATCAATCGCTAAGAGGGATCAAATCTTTGGAGGTGCAAACCTCTTCTTAAAACCATTTGCAAGGTCGTCCTAAACCATGTACAATAAAACCATGGGTTGTTTAGGAGGCCTTGCACATGGTTTTAAAAGCATATGCAAGGTCGTCCTAAACTATGTACAATAAAACCATGGGTTGTTTAGGAGGCCTTGCACATGGTTTTAAAACCATGTGAACGACGAGCATTTTTTTGCTGATAATTCAAATTTTTATTTTTTATTATTTGATTAAGTAGGAACATTACAACATCTCCCCCATATTGTGTTGTTTTTATTTTAATGGGCCACAAAAAATATTTACCCGACAAAATGTACATCATAAGTAAATAGAAGTAAATATTTATAGCCGACATTTACATGAGGAACGTTACACAATGTTACAACATCTCCCTCATAATATTTATAGCGGACACTTACATGAGGAACTTTACATGCATGATGAACATTACGTTACAAGATCTCCCTCATTCTGGGTTGTAGAGCGCCTCTCGACGCAATTAACTATAACAACGATATCATTTGTTTATCTCATGTCATTAACCATTTATTAATTAGTTTGGTAGATCGAGAACTTATCATGAAGAGGCATTGAAAAACTTTACATGTACCTTAATAACTATATAAATATTAGTATGATATAATATTAAAAATATTTTATATCAATACTTGTTTATTGTCCTTATGATACCATTTTATTATTTCATGCTATTAATCATTTCTTAATTAGTTTGGTAGATAGATAGTTTATCATGAAGATGTATGGAAAAAATTTAAGTATACTTTAATAACCATATAAGTATTATTATGATTTTGATTTGAGTGGTGGAACTTGTGGTAAAAATCTAACTCGGCTAATTAAACACCCACTTTTTTCTCTTTCACTAGTGACATACTTATCTTCATTCATTAACGCATAAACAAGTTGTGTAAGAATCTTACCAGGATCATCCTTTTAAAATGGTTTAAGTAATGTTTTACTTTATTATGGAGTTTGGGTTTATCATATAAAACAAAAAAATATAAAAATATAGGAATGTTTGCATAGTAAATTATAATCAAGTAATAAGAGTATCATTTATTTATATTCATAATATTGATTTGTTGAGTTAGAAAATACTAATTATTCAGTAATTATAATAATATAATTTTTTAAGATTATAATTACTTTAAATATCAAAATGGGGTATGGAATCTCATTATTGGTAAGAGAATGAATCCTTTAAATGAAAGGTAAATACTCACTTTTATAAACTTAGTAGAACAATTTTCATGAAATTGGAGGAAACTATCAAAAAGGAAAAATTTGGCAATTAACCTTTCTTATTTATGATGTTCCCATAATTGACGATCAAAATTTTGGAAGTACATGCCAAAACAAATAAAAGATATACAACCTAATATAAGTCCAATCATTTTCTGTGGGACTACCAATTCATCAAATTATTTAGACATAAAAAGTTGAAGCTTTAGTGTAACCTCCTCAACATAGAAACCAAAAATAATTATTAGAATGATGTAATTCATGTATTTATCATTATAAATCAAAATCAAAATTACTAAAAACATAACACAACCACCATAAAGTTCCTCCAAAGTAATTAATCCAAGTTCCCAACTTTAACTATAACTTCTTATCATTTTATTGAGGGATAATTTAATACATTGTTTAACTTGTACTAATGACTTGTTATTGCACATGCATTAAAAGAGAACAAAATCAGATGAATAAAAAAATCTAAAATAAATAGCGCTTAAAAAAACACTTCATAGCAAACACTAATGACTTGTTATTGCACATGCATTAAAAGAGAACAAAATCAAATGGATGAAAATATCAAGAGGTAGCATTAACGCTTCTCTCGTAGGTTTAAGAGGAAAATGCAAAATTTGACTAGTGTTAATTAAAATTTTAATAATAGCTACATGAGTGTTAAGAATTGTAATATCAAAGGACTATTATCAATACTGTATTAATTAGTTAGTTGAGTAGTTGAATTGGTCAATTAGGTAGAATTAGTGACCCATAGTATTTTCTAGCTCATTGTATTTACCAATGGTTTTGCTGTTATGTAATATTATAAATACATTTGATTAATATTGAGAAGGTAATTCCATTTCCCAGGCAATCAATATGCACATTGTGTTTTGCCCTTCTGTCACTGTTGCTTCTGATCTTTAACATGAACATGGTATCAGAGCTGACGACCTGATTATCCTTGTCTAAGTAAGCCTTTTCACAGAGTGAAAGGCACACACTTGGAAGAAGTAGTGAAACTAGAACACAACAAAAACAAGAACGATTGCAAGCTTGCAGTGATCCAGTCCCAGCCTACCGTTCAGATCCATGATTCACATTCACACATCTCCAACTCCGGTTGTGGCTTGGTTCCAATATTTTCTCATGGGATGCCGATGCCAGCGTGCGGAAGCATAGTAGTAGACCATTGAAACGAAATCCTTGTGCCATCACCTCCCTCTATAGATCCAATTACAAATGTTAAGAATTTGTTGTGAATTGAAGATCGCAGGTTCGAGGCGATCGAAGCTAAGGATATGTATGGTGGCACGGAGGGGCAAGGCCTTCCAAAGAATTTGCACCTTTAAACATTGAAACGGGTGATTGATGGCCTGCATCGTGGCATACCAGCCGGTATTGAAAACAAAACCGTGAATGCATTTTTTTTTAAAGAAAACGTGCATCATAGTTTAAACGTGCCACAACATTTTTCCCTTTGGGGAAGTGCGTTACCACAAGGGCCACCGCACATTTCACATAGTGAAAGCGTGGTGCCACCACCCATTATGCAGAGATAGAGTTTACTGAATGCTCTCGGAATGATAGCTTATTCTATTATCTTTTCATCGTTCTGAATGCACCACCCCTATCGCACATTTCACATAGTGAAAGCGTGGTGCCACCACCCATTATGCAGAGATAGAGTTTACTGAATGCTCTCGAAATGATAGCTTATTCTATTACCCTTTCATCGTTCTGAATGCACCACCCCTATCATGACAGTTCTTCCCATTACTTAATCTCTAAGAGACCGGATTCATTGTATACCCCCCTCGTGTCCCGTGGGGAACGAATTGGACACGATTCGTGTCCGACACGAGGCCGATTTGACCTTCGGTCGAATCCGAAATCGGGACACGAATCCCCCATCGAATCGGACACGAAATCCAACGAATCGCGATTTTCAGACACGAACCCCACAAAACAGGACACGTAACCCGTGGAAAGAGACAGTCCGGTTCACTTAAATTCGATTTTTTGTCTTTCTATTTGTCATTTGGAAGGAAGCAAATCATTGAGAGTGAGTTTTATGTGTAGGTGAAGGAGTTTTGAAGGAGATTTGAAGGCTATCCATTGTTTCCAAGCGGTTCCAAGTGCATTCCGGCGGATTTGTAGAGAGGATTGCAAGCTCAACCATCACATAAGAAAATGAATGTCTCAATCAGCTAGGGGAGGAGGTAGGGGTCAAAGGAAAGGGAGAAATGCACCATCTAGGGCCTCCCCTCCTATTCCATCAAGCACAACCAGTTCTCTTCCTCCGTCAAGTGCTCCATCGGCTGCTAGTGGAGCTCATACTCCATATAACCCTGTTTTAGCAAAACAACAAGCCCAAGAAAAAAAATACCCTTTGTGGAAGTATGTGACAAGGAAAGATGGGCCCAGGGCAAAGCTTGGTGGGGGAGGCAATGTGTCTTGGAGATGCAATTTTTGCAACCATGAGTTCATGAGCACATATTTCCGGGTTAAGGGCCATTTGTTGGCCCTTCCTTCTTGTGGGATTTATTCATGCAAAGCGGTGACTGCTAACCAAAGGAGGGATATGGAAAGAGAGGATAATGTTGGCTTAGGGAAGGTGGCAGCAGCAAGCAAGAAAAAAGAGGATGATCCTCTTCCATTTTTGACAAAGCCCTCTAGCACCAAGACTCCATTTCCACCTAGCATTCATGGGCGTGGAGATACTTATCAAACAAGAAAGAGGCAATCTACAGGTGGTCCAATGGATAGGATTTTCCAACAAGAGGCGCGAGAAGAGGTAGACCTTACCATTGCATTTTTATTTTATCTCAACTTCATCTCATTCAATGTTGCACGGTCACCATTGTATTTTGAGATGGTTCGAACTATCTTGGAAAGAGCTCCAAGTGGTTATGTGCCTCCTGGTTCAGAGAAGCTTAGAACCACATTGTTGGTTAAAGCAAAGAAGGAGGTAGATAAAATCCTTGAGCCAATTAGAGAAACATGGCCCTCATCTGGAGTGAGTATTGTTTCTGATGGATGGACAGATCCCGCACGCCATCCACTCATCAATTTCATGGTATCTTCCCAAAATGGACCGTTGTTCTTGAAAGCGGTGGATGCTCTTGGGAAATACAAGGATGCACAATTTATGGGTGATTTATTCAACAAAACCATTGAAGAAGTAGGTGTTGATTCGTGTGTACAAATCATCACGGACAATGCACCTGTTTGCAAGGCTGCTGGCATGATTGTGGAAGCTAAATATCCACAGGTATGTTCATTCTTTCATTTCTAATTTGCTCATTGTTTGAATTTGGTCATTGCAATGTTAGTGTTGTAGAGTCATTGATACATGCTTTTATTGCTCTTATAGGTTTTTTGGACACCTTGCATTGTCCATTCCTTGAATTTAGCACTGAAAGCCATTGCTTCGGATGTGACATGGATTGGCACCCTTATTGAGGATGCACGCCATATCTGTAACTTTGTACAAAACCACACAAATGCCCTCACCATCTACAAACAGTACACACAGCTTTCATTGCTGAAGATTGCAGATACTCGATTTGCTTCCTCATTCATCATGCTGAAGAGGTTGAGGGAGGTCAAAACCGTTCTTGGGTCCATGGTGATTTTAGAGTTTTGGTCTTTTTGGAGAAGGACGGATCAGGTTGCTTCACAAAAGGTGAAGGACAGGGTGTTAGATGATGGTTGGTGGGACACGGTAGATCTTAGCATTAAGATCATGGAGCCCATCATTTCTTTGTTGCGGTTTGCAGACACGGACCAGCCCATCCTAGCAGAGGTTTATGAGGGGTGGGATTCCATGATTGAGTCCATGAGGTCCATTTTCATGGAGAATGAGTGTCCCGAGTATGTGACATTGGTAGAGAACTTATGGACCATTATTCGGGATATTCTTATCTCCAGGTGGGATAAGAATTGAACACCTTTGCATTGCTTGGCCCACTCCTTGAACCCCAAGTTCTACACTCAGGAGTGGCTCACTGGTGGATCGGGGGCCTCACATAGAGTCCCTCCTCACATGGATGCAGAGATTGCACATGGGAGGAAGATAGCACTTAGACGGCTATTTCAGGATAGCGACATGCTTGAGGAGGCGGAGGAGGGCTTTGTAGATTTTTCCACTGGCACTGGGAGATTTGGAGGCTATGATGTGCTTAGAGATAGGGGGGGTAAAAAACCCTATGCTTGGTGGGAAACTCATGGGGCAACATCCCCTATTCTACAGAAGTTAGCCTTGAGAATCATCTCTCAAGTTACATCATCCTCTTGTTGTGAGAGGAATTGGAGCACATATGGGAACTTGTACAGTGTGAAGAAGAGCAGGCTTGAGCAGTCCAGGGCA
>LPNX010172161.1:1023035-1079927 GCA_001517045.1 Pseudotsuga menziesii
ATTGGCTTGTGAATTATTGGACAGGAAAATTCAGGATGACAGGTACAGGATTGTGGATGACATCATCTATTACAAAGACAGAATATACCTCGTTCCAGAATCCACATTGAGGAAAAATATCATTCAGGTAGCCCACGATTCTCCTTTATCAGGGCACCAAGGTTTCTTAAAGACCTACAGGCAGATCAGAAAGAGGTTCTCATGGAAGGGCCTCAAGGGGTAGATTATGCAGCATGTCCAGGAATGTAGCATCTGTCAACAGAACAAGATTGAGCACACCCATCCATCAGGGTTACTCCAGCCACTACCGATTCCAGAACAGAAGTGGGAAAGCATCTCCATGGACTTTATTACAGGCTTGCCCAAGGTCCAAGGGCAAGATTGTTTATATGTAGTAGTTGACAGATTGACCAAGTTTGCACATTTCTTCTCGATATCATCAGACTACTCGGCAGCTCAAGTAGCTGAGTTATTCTTCAGGGAGGTCTTCAGGTTACACAGGTTACCTAAGACCATTGTCAGTGATCGGGACAGCAGATTCACAGGTGCCTTCTGGCAGGAACTGTTCAGATTGGTGGGGACTGAACTGGCTACTAGTACGAGTTATCACCCCCAGAGTGACGGGAAAACAGAAATAGTCAACAAGTGGATCGAAGGGTATCTAAGGAACTATGTAGTAGGGCAGCAGCGAACCTGGATCAAATGGCTACACCTAGGGGAGTATTGCTACAACACTACTTATCACATGTCTATTAGGATGACTCCTTTTAAGGAATTATATGGCTATGAGGCCTTGGACTATGCAGATTTGGCATTTGGAGACAGTAGGGCTCCTAAGGCTAAGGATTGGATACAGGACAGTCAGCACATCCTGAAAATATTGAAGGAGAATTTACAAACAGCCTAGAATCAACAGAAGATGTATGCCAACAAACACAGGATTGAGCGGAGCTTCGAGGTAGGGGATTTAGTGTACTTAAGGCTCCAACCTTATAGACAGTCCTCACTTAAAAAGAAAGGAGCAGAGAATTTAAAACCCTGCTTCTATGGACCCTACAAAAGAATCCGAAAAGTGGGAGAAGTGGCATATGAACTAGAACTTCCCCAGGAAAGCAAAATTCACAATGTGTTCCATGTATCTAGTCTGAAGAAGACCCTTGTGCAACACATTGCTCCATCCACCGAATTGCCCCCTTTAGATGATGAAGGACTGTTGATACTAATTCCCGAACGGATCATACAGACTAGAGAGAGGAAGCTCAGGAACAGAGTAATCAGGGAATACCTAGTTCAATGGAAAGAACTACCGCCGGAGGATGCCACCTGGGAAGGTGAACAGGTATTGCAGCATCCCAGTTTGAAGTTGCTTGACGACAAGCAATCTCGAGCGGGGAGGACTGTAATGTCCTCTTCCAATTAGGCCTTGAGGCCCAAAACCGCTAACCTATGTGATTCCTGTGGGTTCGAGCGATTACTGATAGCTAGGGAATCAGCTAAGGACTGATGCCATCCATAGAAGATCTAGGGCATCATCAGTTGGTCAAGAAGGGCCACTGGGGCCAAAGGCCACCTTCGTGCATGCCATCCAAGCATTATTTAATGATGCATGCACTCTTTAAGTCTCCATCTGCATGCATGCAAGTCAACGACAAATTAGAAGATAAAGTGACCTAATTAGGTCAAAGATTAGGTTTTGCGCAGTTGAACTTTATAAATAGAGGATAAAGCAAGAGGAGACTTCACTTTGGATTATGATTATTTTGGGATCTCTTGGATAGCAGCACAGCAGTTGGGGTTGGAGACGGAGTCTTCAGCTAACAGGATTTCGGCAGTGAAACATCTGCCCTAGTCTTATTTAGGGTAAGCCATACTAGTTCACCACTTATTCTTCATTCATTCATCAGTTATCTAGCATATGGTATAGATCGTTGCAGGGACTCGTGTGCAGCCGTAAAGGGGGGGTTTTCAACCGGAAAGCCCTAATGAGCTGTGGGGCCTTCAGATCTTAGTTTCCTTCCGAAACTCAGGCACCATTCTCATCATCAGCATCATACTCCGGTACCCGGTGATTATCAGATCCATCCGTGCTCATCCGGAACAGTTATCAGCAGTTTCAGGATTCTAGGGGCGTGAGCAGCTGTCTCTCAGAAGCAAGTTGCTATCCTACCTAGAGGACTCAGAAATCACTCTTGTATCAGGCATTCTCTCCGGTACAGAAAGGCTATCAGCCCCGCAAATCCGCAGCTCCATCGGACACCTCCTTCCCTGAGGGCGTCATCCTTTTCTGACTGGGCGTCTTGCTGCTCTGGGGGTTCACCGTAAGTAGAGGAGACCAGTTCATCTCCGATCCAGCTCTCAGTGCTTGCATACTTTCTCCGGAGCAGTCCAGCCGGCTTATCAGTGGTAAGTGTTCATTCTATCTCACAAACCCTAACCCTAATTTTTCCTATAAAATAGGGATTTTTGCATGGCAGTTTGCATGCCCAGTTGTATCAGCCTTTTTGCTTGGAAATAGAAAATATCAAGATTTGGGATATTACAATGTGTTGCACCTGCAGTTAGAATGAAAAATGTAAAGGTCTTCAAAGCCAGTGCAAATTTGCATTGCATTAAGTTGAACAGGTGGTGCCATGGTTGGAATAACAAATGTAACGCTAATGTGAACAATAAATAATGCTAAGAGTTAGCATTAGTTCTTATTGGCAGGGAGTGGAGCGAGCCATCATCTCTGTTTTCTCAACATTATGTTAATTAATCCGAGATGATGTTAATAGCAGTGTTGGGTGGCAGTGGATATCACAATTAGATTATGCCATGACATTATGAAACAAGTAAGTGCTGATTGGCAGCGGATACCTACGGATGTTGGTAGGTGTAACTGTATGTTGATGCCCCAATTGTAACACCCCGGTTTTTACCCCATGGTATTAAAATTTTACATGATGTATATATTGTATTTAAATCATGGCGAGGAGCTCAAGGCCAAGGTCCTGCCATTGATTTGGTGTTTTATGTATCGACGATAAAGGTTGATGTCGATGGGTATAGTTCTAAGTCAGGAACATTATATTTTGAAATATCATGTAAATACACAATTTAATAAAATACCACAACTAGCTATGCACTGCAACATAAGATATGGGGGCATGATTTAACAGGGGATAGGGAAGGGAGTTGTCCAAACCCTTGAGCCATTGGGTGAGACCAAATTTCAATGAGAGAACCCATAATCTCTCATCTACCTTTTTTTCTCTGTCCTCAATCATTCATTTCTTCTAGAAGAGTTGTTGAGGCAGTTAATGCCTTGGGTAGAGCGAAGCATGCCAGTTAGATTTTGTGTTTGAGCAAGCCTGCAGCCTGCAGTTTGGGGAAGTTGCATTCTTGCTTCAAAAGCAAGTAATCGTAGGGATGCGTGCCTAGTTCGTCATTTGGGGATTCACCTAGAACATTTTGATGGTTCTTCCATTCCATCCCTATCCATTATGCATGATTCACTATTCAGAGTCGCGAAAGGAGTTGTTCAAGGTAGTTCAATGTTGTTCGTGGTTCAATGTGGTTCATTGTTTGCAGACGCAACACGAGCTAGCGTAGTATTGCTACACGTTCTACAGTGTCTCTCTGTGTTACAGAGTGGTCTGGAACCTTGGTCTCTTGTGTACAATTCGAACTTTGTTTCCCTCTCAACTACAGAGTGGTATGTAACCTTGGTGGTCTGTGTTACCGAGTTGAACTGGTGTTGTTGTGTATCCTTGTGGTTTGTTGTGATGTGTACCCTGCTTTGGTTCTGAATAGTATGCGATACTTAGGAGTGGAAGAGACACCGAATGGGATTGATAAACCTAGTGAAGAGATGAACCTCACAAAAAGATAAGAGTGGCTGGTTAATCTTCTATGCACATCCTGAAGAGCACTGGAAGGGAAGGTATAGCCCGAGGGACTATGTAGCAGAGAAGGGGATACTTCCTTGTGTTGGGTGTGTAGGTATTGTGGATTCCAGGCTAGATATATCTTGTGCAGGTGTCCTTAGCTCTTGAATGAGCCACTAGCCTAGCCATTCTAACTTTCCACCGCCTTAGTAGCTTGATAAACCCAAACATAGATTGGCTTGGATAACAGCATGATAAACCCAATGGTATATTGGCTTGGTTTGGAAGCCTAATAAACCTAATCATATATTATCTTTGCTGAGAAGCCTTATAAACACAACGGTGTGTTGGCTTGGTTGTGTCTTGTTGTGCATTTTGGCCATGTGTGACTCTTGGCTAGATAGCCTGATAAACCCAACTGTTAGCTGGCTTGGCTGAGTAGCCTGATAAACCCATTTGTTAGTTGGCTTGGCTGGTCCTCAATGTGAATGTTGGCATGACTTTGTGCAATCTGGTAAACCCAACTGTCACATTGGCTTAGCTGAGTAGCTTGATAAAACCGACAATTTTTTGGCTTAATTTTCTGCAGTCCAATAAACCCAATTGTATATTATATTGGCTGGACAGTCTGATAAACCCAACTGTAGGATGGCTTGACTATGTTTGATATGGTCTCGCTATGTGTGATCCTGTTGTTCCCTAGTTCCTTGTGGAAATCATGCCCAACTCAGGGATAGAAGTTGTGTTGAGAGATTGATGAACACAACTGGCCTATGGTTGAGTGGAATGTTGCAACGACATATCTAGTTGCGGGACAAATTCATCTTCAAGATAAGTATTCTCTATTGTGTTATTTCTGCAATGTATTTTCTTATGAATATAGTGATTATGTTGAATGCTTATTATTGAATGACGTAGAGTTTACTCTTGTTAAATGTCCCTGCATTTTACATCTGCATACATTTTTTGTTCCAATGCATTTTGCTCAAGTCCATGGAGGTTGGAAGCCTGGTTATATAAGTAAAACACATCTGACTTAATCGTTTCCGCACCCTAGAATCCACCCACGGAAGGCGGAAAGCGAGAGACGGAAAGAGAAATTGAAAACAATGCAAAATGTTGGTTTTCCGCACCTCGAAATCCACTTGCGAAAGGAGGAAGCGAAAAAAAGAGCAAAAAAATTCTAAGGTAAAATGTCTTTTACGCACCCCAAAGTCCGCTGAGAAAGGCGGGAGGTGGGATGCGGAAATCGGGAAATTAAAGGATAAAGGTAAGTGATTGTTGATTTTCCATGATCTGAAGTCCATAGTGGAAGGCGGAATGCGGAAAGAGGAAGGCGGAAGGAAGAGTGCGAAAGGTGGAATGTGGTTCAATGATTTCGCCGCATTTTAAGTTTCCGATTCTTGAAGTCCGCAGTGGAAGGAGGAATGCAGAAGGTAGAATGTGGTTCAATGATTCCACCGCATTTTAAGTTTATGATTCCCGAAGTCCACAATGGAAGGCAGAATGTGGTCCAATGATTCCATCGTATTTTAAGTTTCCAATTCCTGAATTCCACAGCGAAGGGAGAAAAGCAGAATGCAAAAAGGCATGAAATTACAATGGTGTTTTGCAAAGTCTCGTCTGTCGCAAGCTGCACGGCGAAAGGCGGAAGGCCGAAATGAGGAAGTCGAAAAAGTACGTTTCATTCCGGAAACGAATTTTCTGGTTGTAGAGTGGATATGTAAGTTATGGAACGACTGTTATAGTGGTTTTAAGCCTAGGAATGAATGTTAAAGGATGAACATGACACATGTCTGTGTTTTAAAAGAAAGAAATAATAAGTTTTAAAATATTATGCATATCAGTCAGGTGTATGGGCACTGGGTTCATGGACATCGTGGTATCAAAGCGAGCAGTTGAAGTAGCGCCCCTATCCTCATGAGATGATGTAGAGGGGAGGGTACGTGACAATGTGGTATAAGAGCTATTGGTTACAACATTGGGCCTAGATGGGCCAAGGGAATAGTTTTCAGAGCTATTGGTTGCAACACCATTTTTACGCAACAAACAATATGTTTAAATTATGAAATTATTATGAAGCTAACAATATGTTTATTAACACATTTTTGCAGAGTCATAGAATAGTTGGGAAAAGTTGGTTTTGTCTTGGCAATGAGAACCTATAGTATGAATGATGCACAGGACCCCTATGAATTTGAGGCAGATTCTATGGGGGAAAACATTCGAGTTGGAAATGTTGAAACATAATCTAATGGGAGAAGATATCAAGAGACTCCCCCAATAATTGCAGCCACCATGAGAAGCCTAAGGGTGGGATTGCAAATTTGCAGAGAAGACAATGAAAGAATGATTAAAGATCAGGAAGAGCAGAATCAGTTGAATGCAGCCATGCTACATATTTTGACAAACATCCAAAGGCAGATGAACTCTGGGAATCGGGCAGTAAATCCAGAAGTAAGTAGGAGTAGTGCCAGAAGAAGAAAAATGTCTTCTAGTAGATCATCTGACTATGAAGGATCCACTAGGGTTTCAAGCTCTTCATATCACAGGATTAAGAGGAAGACACATTACCAGAACAATTCACGTGATGAATTTAAGAAGACAAGGCCTCCTACCCTTAATGGTGAGGTAAAATCTGGTCAAGAAGTAGAAGCTTGGATTCTTGGGATGAAAAAGTATTTATAAGTCCAAGACTACTCAGGAAATATGAAGGCAAGGGTAGCCATCTTCAATCTCTATAGGATATCTAATATGTACCTTTCATCTCCGATTCATTTCTACCTCTTGAAAAAATTGTGGCTTTCATGTGATTTCAATAACAAATAAGTAATCCCACTGTTGTTATACGTTGGTCACTTCAAAGAGTCGATTTGAGCCTGGAATGTTTATGGATACTAAAATTAAACTTATGATAATGTATCCACGAAAATGCATTAATATTTAAGCAATGCATGCTTGGCAGATTGAAACAATGAACAATGAATTTTCTCCAACATGCATGCATGATGGCAAACATCCGATTGTTTCTGGCCAACCTTCTTCGTGATGATCATGATTCATGTTTATTTCTCATATTACAACATATATAAATAATCTTGGACATATATATGTTGTTAAATGCAAATTGTTACTTAAATATGGCCAACCACAACATAAATAAGAGGGCTCTCTCTGACCCGACCCGATCTAGTTGTCAAAATATTCTTAGTTTCAAGTCAAATCCGATTCATACAATGTCCCGAATTCCATAAGGGCATACCTTTTTCAAGTGTCCATTATTCACGTTCACCAAAGTGGTTGCATGCAAACAACGTGGATGCTTCGAACAAAGCTCACGACTCCAAATTAGAAGGTCTGCATATTCAAGAAGGAAGGAAGAGTAGAGTTCAATGAAGGTTGTTACCATGGATGCAAGTAAGGTTGTCCATCAGAGTTCTAGCTAACCTGTTATGATGCGTTCAAGTGGGCATGTGTGACAAGAAACCCCAACTACAAGCTACAAGCTCATAAGTGGAAGATAAAGAATCTCATTTGCAATTTGCATATTCTTTTCAGTTCTTTTGGAAAATTAACAAATCTCCAACACATAGCATTAAAAAATGATTCTGATTTGCAGATGGTGCCATATTCTTTCTGGAAGTTAAAAAAGCCTCCAGTGCCTCGATTTGCTAGGTGCTAGTTTGTATATATATGCGCATGTCAGAGTGTCCCAATTTGAGCATGTCGACATAATGCTTGCTTGGAAATATTACCATGTTGGAATACCGAAATATCTCAGAGATATCTGTGTGGAATATACTTGAAGAAATTTGAAAGCTTTGTGCTTAGGGAGTGATTCATTGGAAGAGCTTCCACCTTCGCTCGTTTACCACGAAGGCTTGAAAGTATTGCAACTATCCAGTGGATAGAAATGAGGATAATTTCTAGATGATACCAACGTCCTCAGATGAACAATATCCAAAAACCTATGAGGTAATTTCTCATGAGTCATGACTAAACTTTGGTTTTCTTTTCCATTTTTATGCAGCAGGTTTAGACCTCTCATGGAAATCTTAAAATGATATATGTCCAGGTTCACATTCTTCTCATAAAAGGGCACACAGTTCTATATCCAGAGAAACAACATCGTGATTCGTGAACCGCCACATATGCATACATTCCAAGGCTTTGCATACATGCCTGAATGCAAACTTGGCTCATAGTTTGAAGACTAATTTATCAAGGATAGAATATTTCCCTAAGTAAAACGATATATTACTTCATTAATCCCCATTTAATAAGTGATATTGTATCATGTTATCATGTTGTACGAACCCCATAAATATTTTAAGAAAAAATCATAATAATTGTTCCACGAGCCCATTCTACGGCCCTCAAAGAAGTATGTCCTATGTGTTATACTAGCACCAAACCTAAAATGTTTCATTAAAAACGTTGGCAACAGAACCAAAAAAATAACATTGTCATGCATAGAAACAATTTAGGCGAAGATATATATATATATATATTCTTAATTACAGTTATATGATATGTTGTTTAATATTTTGATGTTAGTAATAATATATGCTACAAAACATCAACTAATATATGGAGTCATTTTCTGTTCATTGAATCAATATTCAAAACAATAATGACATCTTTTGTACTTTGTCTATATAGACTTCCTTCCTTGTTTTGCTCAGAAGCAAATTATGCAGTAAGTTTATCCCTCTAAAAAACATAATCAGTGTTACTATTGTGTTTAAAAAAGTATATCAAAGAGAGATTGAATCACGTCGTCCTGTATTCCAAAACTAACATTTATATAGACATCGAAATTCATGTTTGTATGAAACCCAGCTGATTTGGATGGAAAGGTTGGCATATCCATGACCTTCAAAAATCTCCTATGCAGGTTGTAAACAACAACTTTAAGCAGGCGCATTATGTAGAATTCTTGCGCCATTGATGCATGGGACTCACTTGATCCAAGACACCATTAGACAAATCCTACTTTCCATGGAGACCCGTATCAACTTCTACAAATAACTTCCAAAGCATGATATATTGGCATGCAATTGAGCATCTTAGGATTAGTTGTTTCTTCTACGTTGAGATCTTCATGGCCTAGGCCTTCTCATACGTGGGTTATTCTTCTGTGTAATGGTGAGTCCAACTAATTGTGGAGCATTCGCTCGTTGCTTGTCTGGAAAGATCGAGAGTGTTTTTGTGTTTCCCTTCTCTGTATTGCTTGTGCACTGTTTTCGAGACCCATCATTATGTACCAGAAAGTTCAGAATGCCATTAAGGATTTCATGTGGTGCCGATTCCCTAGTGTAGAAAATGTTGAGGTATGTGACTTGTATGTTGAATTGATTCAATTTAATTTCAATATCAAAATGATTTTCACTTGAATCCATTACAAAAATAATGTTTTGAGTTAGGACATGAGTAAGGGATAGCATATGGACATTAGTGTTTAGTCTTGTTATCTCATATCAAATATTAAACAGAGCCACTACAATTATTGTGCCTAAAACCAACATGAAATGATGAGGTAGGCCGCATGCAACTTGTTTAGAAACATATAATCACCTTGCAATGATTTGAGAAATGCAAACAGGTAGTGTAAATGCACTCTTTTCGCGCGACCATGACTAGGAGGTACATGCAACTCGATTTGCATAAATCAGATAATCACCTTGCAATGATTTGACAAATGAAAATGCATAGTGTAAATGCAGTATTTTCGTGCGACCACGAGTAGGAGATACACACAATTTGATTTGCATGGCACCTGCACTAGGGATATGTACCATCCAAATTCTTAATGCTATTACTTGGAATGTCAAATTTAATGTCATAGCTAGCTATGACCTACGAACATTGCAAAATCTCACCGTGATGTTGACATCTATATATGCATGTTTGTTCCCTGCTCAACTTCATGGTTATTCCTTTTTGCTTGATTTACTTCTACTATTGGCTCTATGAATCTATCCAGTTCGGAAGGTATCTGCTGCCACACAACACTTGTTGAATAGGTGCCTCTATCATAATTAGATTATGCCATGACGTGTCAAATGCTTGGCCTTCCACCATTGGCAGGGCTTCCAGTCCACAACACGATGCTACACATCCCAAATATCTACATGTTTTCTCCTATTGTTCATCAATACGAGAGTAAATATTTAGATTATGTTGCTGATCTGCATCATCAAGTATGACTAACCAACGCTCAAAATGAAATGAAGTATATTCCAATTAATGATGGATATCATATATACGACTTACATGGGTGTAAATGGGCTAACATGTCATCCAAAATATATCCTCTACACTGTACAGGAAATTAAGAAGCAAGGAATCCATTGTATTTACTTGTTCTGATAATCAAGAAACAAGAAATATGAAGCCTTCCATTGCATCTTGCACCTTCTTTCACCTTTTTTCATAGGATTAAAACTCATATTGAAAAGAACTCTCGTGTCCTTGGCCTTATCAAATAATTTTGAACTGTAATTGAGCAACAATATAGCTCCGCAAATACTCAAATTCAAGTCAAATTGTAGGGAAGAAGCACAAATGTTTAACACAATGTGGATAGAATTTTAACCCAATTTTCACTTTCTAAAGACATTTCCTTGTTTCCACCCCTCATGTGCCCCTCATAATTCCAATATTGGGTCCAACTATTCACCACCACACCTAAGAAGCATGATGGTGGAGTTAAAATCCCAAATTGCGAAATCAGAAAAGGACATCAAGGCCCTTGTCACCACCCAAAAAAGCTGGAAGGAAGAAATGAAAAATAACAATGCAACACTTAAGAAAGAAATCAGAAACGAAGTTGTTCTAGTATTAGAAAGAAGACTTGATGAAAAACTAGGCATCATGAATGAGAAACAAAAAGACTTGGATGACAAAATGAGTACCATGACTCAAGACATAAACACCATAACACAGAACTTGAGCACCATGACGCAGAACCATAATACATTAATGGAGGTGTTGCAAAACTAATTCCTAGTACAAAGCATGTCAGCCATCCGGACATGTTAGATGCCTCATCTCACGTTTCCACACAAGAAACAATCGCCAAGAATCAAGAAGATTTGGAAAAAGAAATAAAGATTAACAATGTGACACTTAAATAAGAGATTGAAACAAAAGTACTTCCAGATATGGAGGCACAATTAAACAACAAAATAGACGTTATCATTAAGGTAGTAGAGAAGGAAAAGGCTAAAAATCATAGCAATCAATGAAGCAATTCGAATATGTCGGTTGCATTATCTAATAGCTTTGAGCCACCATCAAACCGTAAAGAAAAAAACAACCAATATAAACCTTACATAGTGTACCCACCTAAGGAAAAAATAGAGATGTCGAAACACAATGGGAGTGAAGACCAATGTGTTTCCTGGTTAAACAAAGTAAATGAGTACTTTGACATATACAACATTACATCTAATGAAGAGAAGGTGAAATGATCTGTCAATGCATATGGAAGGGTATGCCTATAACTGGTACATGTGGTGGAAGGGACATAATTTTCCCTACACCTGGAACTTGTTCAAAAATGATTTTTTTTAAAGGTTTCAAGGAATCGTAGAAGATGAATTTTCCAGAAAGCTTACTAGATTACAACAAGAAGGAAGCATCGAGGAATTCACACATCAGTGGGAATCCCTTTCCACACGAGTATTTGGGTTATCTGACAAGCAACGACTCAAAACATATTTAGGAGGTATTAAACCATACCTCCAAAAAGAATTAAAGATGCATGACATATCAAATGTAGAAGTAGAAAGACATAAATAAAAAGTAGCAGAACACAAATTGGAAGGAACAAAAAAAAGAGTCGATAAAATTATCGACAAGAAAAAGAGACATAATGTAGATGTTGTGGAATTAATTGGTCACCCGATCATCAATTCAACAAACCTAAATTATATACCTATGAAGTTGAAAATAGGTCGAAAACATCTACCAGTTACTATGATAATGTCATAAAAATAAATAAAAACACTTGTCGTCGATGCAGTGATGACTGGATCCCATGCCATAAATGTAGGAACCATCAGGCAATAGATTGCAAAATCATCAATGGAAAAGAAGTACAAGTCTCTATAGAAGAAATCTCGTCTGATTCTGATACCGACATAGAATCAAAGAGAAGAACGACATCAGAAAAATCAAGCTTTGAGGACAAAGATTTCCTAAGGGGAAGGCAATGTTACGAAGATAAATAGAAAATAAAACAATAATTAATAATAGCTTAAGATAATTAATGAAACATTAATTGTAAATATGAGGACGTGACCCTCCATGTAAATGGCCAACCCTATTTAAAGGTGGCATACTCATTTGTAAATCATCCATCAATTATTATATTCATACATTCATTTCTTCAACATTGAAGTTGGATACGCTTCTTGAAGTCAAACATCTGGATACGGTTGTGAAATTGGGCCATGCAGTCAAGGTAGATATGCATGGCATTTAATAGACAGTGCAACCACGTAAAGGTAGTGCATCTAGTGCACATATGCATTGAATTGAATAGGAGGTGCAACTGCTTATAAGCGGGGAACCAGTGCATATATGCATTGCATTGCATTGAATAGGAAGTGCCATGGTTGGGATGAAAAATGTAACGCAAAACTTTACAATTGCTAAATAATGTAATGTGAATGGTGAATAATGCTAGTGTGAATGGTAAATAATGCTAAGAGTTAGCATTATTTGGCCTTGTTTTTTTCCTTTGTCTCAATGTTTGAATCGATATGAGTGCATACCATTAATGAGGATAACCTCTATCTCATGCTATAACTAGTCCATGTCGCATCATGACAACATTTGCAATTATGAAACATTTTTCATAATATTTATCTTGATAGTGAACATATCTCCCGACACCTTCAATTAGTTTGTAGTTGACTTTCACATTTTTCATTCATTCGTGTAGTTTTACATAAGAAGCATATTAAAATTATTTTTTATTAACTTAATACATTTTTTTGATTGGCTAAATTCTTTGATGTCTTATTACAGGATTCTCGTTTTTCGAGAAAAAAATTTCAATCCTACTTAAGAAAAAGCTTATGTCTTTTGTAATACAATTGTGTATAATATTTTTCACTAGTGAATCAAAGAAGTCTTAAATCCCTCTTGATTTTACAACCATTAAATGGATTCCCTATGCATTATTTCAAAATAGATATTGAAGATATATATCATATTGCTACTAAGCCACCAAGGAAGGATCATGTATTAAGGAGTTAGATCGATAATGGTAAGTTGACATTTCCATCTAGTATGATGCGAACATTGAATTGCACTCTATGAAACAAACACAAAATAATCCCAAAAACTTGAATGAATATAGGAAGGGTGCTCTTGTACTGTTATGAA
This sequence comes from Pseudotsuga menziesii, assembly GCA_001517045.1. NCBI lineage: Eukaryota > Viridiplantae > Streptophyta > Pinopsida > Pinales > Pinaceae > Pseudotsuga > Pseudotsuga menziesii. The sequence continues at coordinate 1,036,301 of LPNX010172161.1, forward strand.
ACATTGTTTGTGTGATACGTCACCATAGACTACAATCACCTCTTCAAGTGATGCATTTTTCAGGCATTTGCATTGTTGATCTTGCCTTGAATTTGTATTGGAAGGCCATATTTTCTAGGTATGAACAATGTTATAAAACATGTTACAGAGTACAAAAATTCATCCTATGAGTATATGTGTCGTGTCGTGACTACACATTATTCATGTAAAAACATAGTATGTAATTATTAGTTTTTCAGTTTACTAAAATTACACCACATTTTGGGGTGTTCCATGATACTTGGGGTACATGGTGTGTGTTCAACCTTCGAATGATGTGATATGGATTGGTGCATGAGATATAATTTGTGATGGATTTGCACAATTGAGATCACTTGCTTGGTGATTGCTTGTCTTTAGATGGTTACACAATTGTGATTTTTTTTTTTGTGATTGCTTGATAGTTGAGATCGCTTGCTTTCCCTGAGCTTGACTTTGTGTATAGTTTCCACTCATTTTGCATGAGTTCCAACTCATAGGTAAATGAACTTTTGGAGTAATCAAAAAGTATTTAATATCATTCAATTTTGAAAGCCATGGATGACCAATTAAACATCTACAATGTTTTCTTTATTGGTGCTTTTGTGTCCTTCTATGCCTCTGTTTATGGGTAGGGTGGTTATGAGACCGAGTAAAATGAATCTATATATTGCTATGAATCTACAATGTGAGGGTTTGCATACGAGCCCTATGGAACAAGAATAGGTGCTTACACTGGAAGATGTGAACCTAGTTGTACCTATTGAAGTTCTTATCCATTACTGAGCATAGCGATTGAGCAAAGAAAATATGAAATATGAAAACTCGTATGGTGAAAACGCATAAGCGAGCCCATAAAACTCAATGGAAGGAAATCTCCACGAGAAGGCGCAGTTACACAATCTGAAGATGAAATATTTAAAGTTATTAAGAGAATGAGAATGTATGTGAAAATGGTATTTTAACACCCGATAATAAAAAATAAATAAAAAGTAATATCAAATTTGAACTTGTAATATTTTTGCATTTGCGAATAGTGTGACAAAGAATGGATGGGGTTTCCATAATCGTAGATATGATAATTGAATGATAACTTGTAAAATCTCCACGGAGCATCATAATAAATGCTGGTTAATGAGAGACACATGGTAAATTTACTATTACTGCGTTGATTTTTTCGTTCAAAGAGACCTAGTGAGATTTTTTCATTCAAAGAGACCGAGTGAGAGAGAGTGGAATGGGAATGTTCTTAGCTTCGAATTTTACCATTTTTTGCATAGAGTTTTGTTAAGAAAATTGGCATGATATATCACATATATCATACTATGAAAAGTATAAGTGTAAGCATTATTATATATTTTAGTTATTTTATATTCACAAATTGGGTGATGTGGTGGCTAGTAGTTTTGTATGTCAACCTGGTGGTTAGTATCTTTGCATACTTTTTTTGAAAATTCTTCCACTCAAACAAATCCTCTTCACTATTTGAGCATCGCGATGGCGAGTTTAGTGGAATATCATAAAAGTCTCAACATGCATGAATAGCACTTGGCGTCACATCAACTTTGTTCGCCATAACCAACATGAATTTCCATTTAGTGATAGAAACATTACATGATCAATAGATGCACTCAAAGAACATGACACTTACTAAAGCTCCAAAACATTTAGGGCTTTGAAATGATCCCATAGCAGATTGGCTCCCAAACAAAGAAGAAACTAAAAGTGATTGTAGGAGACCACCCAAATGGGAGCTTGTAATCATTCTCAAATCTGGGAGATCACGGGCTCGTCATATGTGTATTTACCATTGAAAGATGTGTCTTTGCACCAGATTTGAAAATCCTTGCTTTGTGACAAAATGGATTTAGTCTCTCTCTATTCAAGAGCTCTACTTACTTTGCTTGAGGATTAAGAAAGGAACAACGAGAAGGATGCACAACTTATAGAAGTAGAAGGAACATAACTAACTATGGTACTAAAAAGCCATTTTTGAAAATCCTAGTTTCCAATTAAGAAACAAATTAACTCATTTCATGACAAATTCTTCTGTGAAAATCCAAGTGAACCATTAGGAAAGGACCCTCGAATCCTTTTCCAGCCAAGTGAACCATTATGCTATTGATTAGCACTAAATGTTGAGAATAATGCCAAGGCACATGCCAAGCAAGGCCACACTAGAGCCTGAATGAGAGTGTTTTGTGTATCACACTATGAAAAATATAGAGGGATGCAAGCGATCCCTTTCAACAGGATGTGCAGGCCAAGTGACCATGATGAAAGAGAGAACAAGGACCAAGTTTCAAGACCGAGGCGTGGCTCTCATGTACACAATTATGGTTTGTTTGTGGGATTTTCTTGATATGTGGATTGGATTGGAATGCTGTAAAAATGTATCATAGCACATGCTATGTTCCCCAGTTGTTGTCCCAGTTATGAAGTTGGGTCTACCAACCTCACATTTATTTTATATCACTAATACATTTGGGCAGATTTTTCCATGAAATACTTTCACGTTTTGAACATTCGTGGATTAATACTTCATTTTTTTTATCATGGCAATATCGACGTTTTTAATTTTCAACGAACTTTCATCTCTATATCGATGATATATGGCTATCTTTGCACACCCTCCAAACCAATGGCAGCGTTCAACGGCTCTTGGTTTTTTACGTGCGGGTCAAGTTGTAATGGCATTAATAATTATCCTTGCTGAGTTAGAGCAGGCTTCTCTTTTTGTTGAAGCTTCACAACTCTACTCAGATTTAAATTTTTTTTTGTGTGTTGCATCAGCTTCCTACTAATCCCTCTCTGACAAGCACACAAAGTGTCTATGGAGTCTCCGGGATAAAAACTCAATATTTCCATCCTTGAAAGCATAATGTGAGATTGTGCATGGAATCGTCCATTCGTTGTACTGCCCGACTCTTGCATTTTTGGCACAATTGCTATAGTTGCGATTGATTGAGCACAGATTGAGCCCAGATTTCTTTATCAACCATATCCAAAACTAGAGAGATCAGTCATACTCTGCAACAATCATCTGGCCGTAAATTCATAAAAGGTAAGCATGCATCCTTTTTTGGGGGATACAAACTAACATTGAGGCTCAAAATAACAGTTGTATTCTTCGGGTCATGTACCTTACAAACGAATTTAACAACCCTGCAACTCCCTCCTTTTATTTAAACCAGAGTAATTGCAACAAGAGGGTCCATTCAACAATAACTCTAGCCAATTCATTTTTTTTTATAGACTTGATGCTCCACTAAGCTATTGTTCATTGACACAGTGTTAATCACTTTCCACAGTAGAAGGACAACTTTCATTTGGACCATTTGGGACACCTAGTGTTCCAATCCCCAAACTATCAAGGTCTCCTTGTGAGTAAATCAAAGGCCATTGCACAACACTTGTTGGAATCAATGGAAATTTCAGTATGTTAGACACAATGCTCACTGAGAGGGGGGGGTGGTGAATCAGTGAGCTAAGGCTTCAACTCAATTTCAACTTTTTCTACCAATCTTATATCATTATTTCACAATTGCTTTAACAACATATTTATCAAAGAACAATATCAACTAGGCACATGTCATTCATCAATTAAACACATCACTATCAAGACATTGCACAAGGGACATAAGATATATTTTTGTAATCTTTATATAAGTGGGGACTTCAATCTCCAATATGGGCTACAACCCATAAGGTGGTACCACCCACCAGAATGGTTCAATCAGCTACAACCGACTGGGATGCTACAACATCCAAACAAGCTTCAACTTGTCAAAAGACCAATAAGTCTTTCCCTGGCTCCACCCAACCTCCCTATACAAATTTCAGATTGCAAATTACAATTTATACATCAGACTCTTCCAAAGTTTGCCACAGGCACTCACATAAAAATTACCAATCAACGAGTCTTCATTCTATACTTAGCAAGTCATTCAACATACAACATGCTGCAGCCCTGTCTCAACTTTGTCCATACACCATTAGTATCTTGTCTTCAGTATTGTCCACATCAGCATATAGGCTTCCAAACTGTTTAATTTAACACTTAGACAAAATTGTTTTTAACTTGTAAAAACAATTTTTCTTCTACTTTGGCAGATTGATTTCTCCCTCATGTGATCCCCATAAGGAAACCTACAAGCATGGCTAAATATCCATTTCAACAATGAACAAGACCATATCACAAGATAAATCTGTTGACACACACACAACCTCTAGAAAGCATTTCAAAATAGCTTTTCAACCTCTTTTGAACATCAAAACATATTTCTTCCCATTTTGGCAAACTCCTATTTCACACGTGTGAACACTCTATGGAGACCTGAAGTCATGAGTAGATGGACAACTTACCAAAGAATGGATCCATGACATTCGATAAATTTACTTACACAAAGACATCCCTTGGCATGAATTTCCAACTGACCTCTCAAACTCTTGTTTTTAACACTTGGTCAATTTTCTTTTGTTCTCACTATGCAAAATATTATTTTTCCTATTTTTGGAAGATTGATATTTTGCATATGAGACCATGATAAGACAAATTGAAGGTATGGCTGGATAGTCAGTTCACCAAGGAACATGCCTATGCTACCTGATGAATTTTATAATCAAAATAAACCCTTCTTGCGGGAATTTCAAAATGCCTTTTCAATTTCCTGAATCTAACATGTAACCAATTTTCTTGTGTTCTTAAAATGCAAAATAATATTTTTCTTACTTCTGGCAGATTTATATCTTTGTCATAAAACACTCCACAGGATAACTGATACCATGGTTAGATGAACCCATCAACAAGCTATGGCCTAACACTTTCATCTTATTTTTCTCATCATCCTATGACATAGGAAGGGCATTTCCTTGAGGCCACTGAGGCAGTTTTGCTAGTACTGGAATAGTGCAAAACAACTTGAAACTTTGTTTTGGTAGACCATTATCTCTGTCATCAAAAATATTCTTTGAGAACTGAGACCATGGTGAGATATCCTCTTCAACAAGTTGTAGGATAATAGCTTCAGATAATTTTTATCATACACCTATAAGGTACGACGAGAATTTTCTCAAGGCCACATGAGCCAGTTTTTCCAATACTTGGACAATTTTCGTAGTCTGGTCCAATTTGCCTAAAACACTGTTTTGGAAAGTTCATAACTTCTTCCTCAGCTACTCCCAAGACAATCTGAAGACATGATTAAGTAGGCCAAATATCAATCTACAAGACCCCCATATGGTGCGGGCATTTTCTTCAACACACAATTTGTGGTGGGAATTTTCTTAAGGTTACCTAACCTAGTTTTCCAACACTTAGTCATTTTCCTGTTTTTCACCAAATTACCAATTTTTTTTAAATGATTGTCATTAATGTTGTCATCAACGACAATCCTATTCATCACAGTCTTCATGTTTTTCTCTATAGAAATTGGTATATAATATACTGCATTTAGAAATATACTTATATATAATGTATTTGACAAATTATTGTTTGGTATGGTGTAGGTAAGATAATTACTTGTCACTACAAGGATTTTTCACTATGAATGAAAATGCAAGGAAGCTTGCTCAGTTTAGAGCGGTATTAGAGGCGAGGAGAGATGGAAAATGTTATTTTTCTTGTTCTAATTGCAGGGGCTTGCAAAGAAGAAGAATTTTAATAACGACAGATGAAAGACATTGTAGGGAGAAGGGGCACGCCGAAGGGGGTTATGAATATCGTACCTTGGTAAGAGGTTATTCTATTGTTAATGTATTCTCTATAATAGTCATCATGTCATGAATTTCAGTAAAATGTCTTATCGTTTTATTATATGTTCTGTACACACAAATTTTACTACGTTGTTTGTAAATATATAGACAATGCCCCAAAAAGTCCCCTTCTAGAGAGTTATCTGCCAAGTTCTAGCAAAAATACTCATTTACAGGCTGATGAACATCTGGATCAGAATATTGAAGCTGATCAAGTTATTAATGATGATATGGATGGAGATAACGTTAGTGATACAAATGAGGAAGATGAGATACATAGATTGATCCAAGACACATTTTATCCAATGGATGAGGACAACTAGGATGATAGTCATGATGTTGATCCTCTACTCGAGAAGGCATGCCAACCTCTTTTGAAGGCTAAAAAACAAATCTTCTATCTGCTATATTGTTGTTAGTGAACTTGAAGGTTTTGAATGGTTTATCAAACACTTGCCTCCCACGGATACTAAGGTATGTAATTTGTTAATTATTTATGTATGCATGTTCACATGTACATAAAGGGTTGAATTTTTTCCTATATTTATATTGTTATCTAATTTGTAAATTATGGATGCGATATTGATGATTAATATTTTTTACATTGAATTATTCTTTTGAATTTTGTAGATTGTTAGGTGAATTTCTATTGGCGACGTCAAATACTTTACCATGCACATATCGAGAGATATGTGTGATTATGAAAGAATTTGGAATGGAGTATCAAGCTATTGATGCATGTCCTAATGAGCATATCATATAATATGGACAATATGCATTAGAAAATGAATGCCCACAATGTCAAGCAAGTATGTATCGAACCGATAAAGTGACAAAAAAGGTCCCTCACAAATTTCTTCATTATATTCTGATAATTCCATGTCTCCAGCGGTTGTTTAGGTGTCAAAGTATAGCACAGTTTATGGATTTCCATGCAAAGAACAAAAGTCGAGATGATGTTCTTCGAATGCCTGCAAATGGGTCTGCATTTAGGTACATCGAAGAAAAGTGGCCAATTTTCAAAAAAGAACCTCGTAATGTTAAAATTTCGTTGGCAGTTGACGGTGTCAATCCATTTGAAGAGCTTCGTTCTGCCTACTTGGTGTGGCATTTTTTTGTTATAAAGAATAACCTTCCTCCTTGGATGTTGGTCAAGAGAGAGCACACAATGTTGGCAATGATTGTTCCAGGTATTTATATAATTTGTATTTTTTTACTTGAAAGTCTGATCACTAAATATTTCATTTCTTTGTTTTGTGCATGATAATTATGTCTTTTATATATAACGACATATAGCTAAATATAATTAATCATGTATGTTGGACTAATTAGGTAAGTACCAGTTTAAAGATATGAATGCATATATTGAGCCTCTTATCGATGAGTTGTTGAAGTTATGGGATAGCGTCACTATGTATGACATCTCTAGACCAATAGGGAAAATACGGTTTCAATTCCATGGAATACTTGGATGGACAATTCATGATGCTCCCAGGTTAACACATTTTTGTGGTATATTGTTACTTTCTTTTGTTCTTTAATATTATATATATCTATTGAAAATATCATGCATTATTTTAAATGGCAATTCTAATTCGCTACACTAATTCATATATATTGTAGGTCTTCAAACAAAGGGTAAATTTGCATGTCCAGCTTGCAGTCCCATGATAAAATCTCGTCGTTCAAGGAGTTTAGCAAAGGAAGTCTTTGATGAGTATAGGCACTTTCTACCTAAGAACCATAGTTATCGAACTACAAACAAAGCAAAATTCAATGGTAAAGAAGAGAATGGAAAAAAAACCACGAAGAATGACACCTCACCCATGGAACTTGGAATATAATAGAAATCGTCAAGGTATGCCAAATTATTTATGTATTGTTGGAATATTGGTCAATACTTAGCCAAATTTCTGAATATGCAAAACAATATTTTTCCTACTTTGGAAGATTGATTTCTTGCACATGTGACCATCATAGGGAAAACTGAAAGCATGGGTGGATAACCACTTCAACAAGGAACAAATCCATCACAAGGAAAACTGAAAGCATGGGTGGATAACCACTTCAACAAGGAACATATCTATGTCACCCTATGAATTTTATTAGCACAAGGACATTGTTGAGTATGGTTGTCATTGATGTCAGAGGAGGTCATTAATGACAAAAGAAGTGTTGATATGGAATCTGTGATGAGGTTTAAAAACACATGTTGGTATCCTAATGTCTCATGATGTCATTTTTACATTCTGGTAGTAGTTGGTAATTGTATGATAATTTGGGGATTTTGACTAAGTGTTGAAAAACTGCCCTAAAGCAGTCGCCTTATGAAAATGAACACCATAATTCATAAGAAGAAGAAAATTCCTACCATGACTTGCAATCCCATACTTTGTTGAAATATATATCTGACCATGGCCCCAGTTCTCATAAAAACTCCTTGAAGAAGAAGATACAAGTCTCCCAAAAGAAGGATTTTTGGTCAAATTAGTCAACATAGGGAAAATGAAGATGATTTTGGGAGTGAAATCAACATAGGTGTGCTCAGTATGGTGTAATACATCATCTAGTAGCATTAGTTCAGGTTTTGGATGAAATGAAAAATCCACCTTAGGTTTTGGACAAATTGTCTAAGTATGGAATTATTGGTAAAATCTACCTAAGTGGCCTCAAGGAAATGTGCGCCACCTCTCATAGGATGATGAGAAAAATTATATGAAAGTGATAGGCTCTATTCTGTTGGTTGGTGCATACAACCATGGTTTCATATTTCCCAAAGTGTCTCTAAGGAGGAACTTATATCAATCTGCCAAAAATGCCTCTCACCTTCATTTGCACTATCCCAGTAAAATGCCCGCCAAGGTTAGATGATGAGGTTGCAGGAGAGAAGATTGGAATGGTTGAGTCAGTATGATATTAATCACAATGTGGATGCCTCACTCTCCAAGTTTGATGAAAAAAATAAAATCACCTTGGTGACTTATGGTTTGAAGAGATTTGTCTAAGTGTCAATAAGCAATTTGGAATACCACTTTCAAATGCCTACCAGATGTTGGGTGTATGTCAATAGGTTCATCAATTGGCATGGATTTGCTCTTTTTTGAAATGGCTATCTAGCCATACTTTCAGGCTGAGTTACAATGGTCACATATGCAAAATATCATTCTTCCAAAAGTAGGAAAAATACTAATTTGCATATTGAGAAACACAAGAAAATTGCCTAAGTGTTGAGAACAGGATTTTGAGAGTTTGTTTGGAAATGCCCGCCAAGGGCTGTCCTTATGAAAATAAATTTATCAAATGTCATGGATGAAAGGCCACCTGGATCAATTTTCCAACACTTAGCCATGTCCAAGAATTTCTCCAAGGTTTATCCTGAAACCCTATTATGGCAGACTTATAACTTTCTCCTAAAAAATGATTAAGGAAAACTGAGACCATGGATAGATAGCTAGTTCAAAAATCTATAGCTTGATATGGTGGTGTGGGCATTCTATTCAAACCATAAATTATGGCAGGCATTCTCTTAGAGTAGTTTTGACTACTTTTTCATACTTAGTCAATTTCCAAAGTTTCACAAAGTTGCCATATTTTTCCAGAATGATGTCAGATTACAACACTGACTTCCTGATAGCACTTGAACACCATTATGTGTCTTTCCAGACTCACCATACATGCCACATCATCATAGTTTCCATGTCATTACTTCCTTTTTCATTCCTTTGTCTTTCACTGAGTTTACCCTGCCATCATGTCTTTGGTTATCCTTTTGTCATTCACTAAACTCCTTTGACATCAATGACAATCACATTCAACTTACATCATATATTATATAATTTTTTTTTAGTGAATTATGTTAAATGTGGTATGTACCTATATTGATTAATTAGTGTTAATTTGATTTTGTTGATGTTTCATGAATGTCGTTAAGGCACGAATGGGATTCCACGATGAATGAAAATTTACTCGATGCAATTCAGTAGGTTTCCATACTATGAGCACCTACAAATAGTTCATTTGTTTGATACAATGCATATCGCGAAGAACATAACATAATTGTTATGGGGAATATTAGATGGAAGGACTGACAAAGAAAGAATTTGAAAGATTTGTAGTGACATCCAAGAAGCTAATCATGCATTGCAAAGTGTGATCATTAATTCTAGTGGTGATGGTCGTCAACAGAATATTAGTCTTGCTTGGTGCTTGATGGAGAAACAGAGCATTATTGTAAAAAAGGTCATAAAAAAAATTAGGTTTCCGACGGGGTTTTTGTCTAACATAAAGAATATCTTAATGAAAAAGGTGATTTTGGTGGGGTTAAACCGCATGACTGACATACATTCATTAAAGTAATTGTGAGTTTTTAATATATTTCCTTATTGGTATGCACTATTTTATTAATTTTATTCTCTTATTTTGAAATAAATAATAATTATGTGTTTTTTGATACAGTATGTTCTACCTTTATCTCTCCCAGACGACTTTGACAGCAACATAAAACAAATTATTTATGTTCTTGGAAAATACACGAGGAAAGTAATGTCACTATATGGAAAATGTATTTGGTCCGTGATTTGTAGCGAAACTTATTGACATATTATGTTTTGCTCACAAATTTTATATATGGCTTGATATTATTTTATTACATCATTTGTAGGTGGCTTTCCTCAAAATAAATCCATAAAGAAGATATAAGGTATTGGAAGAGAGAAATTCCCCGACTAATGTGTGAAATGCAACGGTATCTACCTCCAACATTTTTCAATGCACAAGAACACTACCTCATACACCAAGTTGAGGAGATTGAGTTATGTGGAAGGTACACACAAGGTCGATGTGGATAGTGGAGAGGTAGTTGAAGTCATCGAAGGATCTTGTTAGAGAAAGAGCATCTCCCGAGGGTTCTATGGTTGAGGGATATATGGTATATCAAGCATGGTGTATATTAGTGAATATCTACCTAAATTAGCAGAAAATATGAATGTGCCTCGCATTTGGCATCTCAACTCCATCAAAAAATTTGAAGGGGAGGTCCTATTGGGGAAAGGTATAATGAGGACCATGAAAGGTAATTATTAGATTTTGTGGAATTAATATATTACACATGTATTTTTCCAATTTGATTTTATCATACCGATTTGTTATTTTTTTATTAATCCTGCATATTCAACTATATCAAAAAAGCTGGAAGGAAGAAATGAAAAATAACAATGCAACACTTAATAAAGAAATGAGAGACGAAGTTGTTCTACTATTAGAAAGAAGACTTGATGAAAAACTAGACATCATGAATGAGAAACAAAAAGACTTGGATGGCAAAATGAGTACCATGACTCAAGGCATAATCACCATCATTACATAACTTGAGCACCATGACGCATAACCATAATACATTAATGGAAGTGTTACAAAAACTAATGCCTAGTACAAACCATGTCAATCGTCCAAACATGTTAGATGCCTCATCTCACGTTTCCACATAGGAAACACTCGCCGAGAATCAAGAAGATTTGGAAAAACAAATAAAGATTAACAATGTGAGTTGTGATGCTTAAATAAGAGATTGAAACAAAAGTACTTCCAGATAACGAGGCTTGATTAAACAACAAAATAGACGTTATCATTAAGGTGGTAGAGAAGAAAAATGCTAAAAATCACCGCAAACAATGAAGCAATTCAAATATGTCACTTGCATCATCTAGTAGCTTCGAGCCACCATAAAACCGTAAAGAAAAAAGCAACCAATATTAACCTTACATAGTGTACCCACGTAAGAAAAAAATAGAGTTGTTGAAATACAATGGGAGTGAAGACCAATGCGTTTCTTGGTTAAACAAAGAAGAGGAGTACTTTTACATATACAACATTACATCTAATGAAGAGAAGATAAAATATGCATCAATGCATATGGAAGGGTACGCCTATAACTGGTACATGTGGTGGAAGGGAGACAATTTTTCCTACACCTAGAACTTATTCAAAAATGATTTTTTTAAAAGGTTTCAAGGAATTGCAGAAGATAATTTTTTCAGAAAGCTTACCATATTACAATAGGAAGGAAGCTTCGAGGGATTCACACATCAGTGGGAATCCCTATCCACACGAGTATTTGTGTTATCTAACAAACAACGACTCAAAACATATTTAGGAGGTCTTAAACCATACCTCCAAAAAGAATTAAAGATGCATGACATACCAAACATAGAAGTAGCAATACGTAAAGCAAAAACAATAGAACACAAATTGGAAGGAAGAAAAACAAGTCCATAAAATTATCGACAAGAAAAAGAGACATAATGTAGATATTGTGGAAATAATTGGTCACCCAATCATCAATTCAACAAACCTCAATCATATACCTATGAAGTTGAAAATATGTCGAAAACATTTACCAGTTACTCTGATAATGTCATAAAAAATAAAAAAAAACCACATGTCATCGATGCGGTGATGACTCGATCCTAGTCCATAAATGTAGTAACCGTCAGACAGTAGATTGAAAAATCATCAATGGAAAAGAAGTACAAGTCTTTATAGAAGAAATATCATCCGATTCTAATACTGACACAAAATCAGAGTGAAGAACAACATCAGAAAAATCAAGCTTTGAGGACAAAGCTTTCCTAAGGGGAAGGCAATGTTACAAAGATAAATAGAAAACAAATTAATAATTAATAATTAATAATAGCTTAATATAATTAATGAAACATTAATTGTAAATATGAGCACGTGAATGGTCAACCCTATTTGAAGGTGGCCAGCCCATTTGTAAGTCATCCATCAATTATTATATTCATACATTCATTTCTTCAACATGGAAGTCATATACGCTTCTTGAAGTCAAACAGTGGGACACGGTTGTGACATTAGGCCATGCAATCAAGGTAGATAGGAATGCCATTTAATAGGAAGTGAAACCACGTAAAGGCGGTGCATCTAGTGCACATATGCATTGCATTGAATAAGAGGTGCAACTGCTTTTTATGCGGTGCAACCAATGCAGATATCCATTGCATGGCATTGAATAAGAAGTGCTATGGTTGGGATGAAAAATGTAATCCAAAACTTTACCGTTGCCAAAATAATGGAATGTGAATAGTGAATAATGCTAATGTAAATGGTAAATAATGCTAAGACTTGGCATTATTTGCCATTTTTTTCCTTTGTCTCAACGTTTGAATCTATATAAGTGCATACCATTAATGTCGGTTATTTAAATTTTATTATATTATTAAAGTGAGATGGTGCAAATTGAAACTCATAGCATACACCCATTGAAACGGAAGTGCATGTATTAAAAACTTTTTGCACACGCTGATAAGTTCACTACCAGCCCGAAAATAACATTCCTAAGTTTGTAGCGAATAACATTCAAGACAAATAATATTAATTCTATTATTTAATAGGAAACTTTAAAAACTATGGTTATAATAACAAATTTACAAAAGTCAAGGTGCAACTAATGCTTAGTCAACATCAATAAAAGAAAATATTACCCTATCCTTTGGCAAAGGCCAGGGACTAATAATTGGATGGACTAAAAAAAATATTACCCTATCCTTTTTCATTTACGTTGTGTTCGAGAGGCATAATTGGTGTATTTATTTGGTTTTAGAATTTGTGCATATCCTATAGAAATGTTATTATGGAACTTATATTTGTATTGTCCATGATGGATTCTAGAGTTATATCACCCATGATGGATTTTAGAGCAATGCAATGACATTGATAAATTCTTTTTTTAATCCTTGCATAGTTTATTTTATGTTTCTTATTTACATTTATTTTTTCTTATAGATATGTTTGTGTTGAAAAATTAAAGATGTTTGATATGTTTAACATGATTAAAAATAGATATAAAAAAAAACAACCGAGGACATCAGTTTAAAAAAAAAATGTAGTAAAAAATTGACGATTGAGAAAAAAAAAAGATAATGAAAGCATTAAGAAATTGAATGAAGAAAAGAAAAAAATGAATGAGAAAATAATGAAATAAGAGAATAATTTTCAGAATTGAGAAATCAAAAGACCATGATGCTTGACCTTCCATCTCTCTAGTGTGGTTTATATATATTCTTTAAATTCGACTAAAAATTGTCTTTTGGCATATACAAGAGAATATAGAAGAGGACCTTGCCTCTGTAACTTGTTGGATGGCCTAGAGAGTCACGAGCCTAGATTGTAACCCTAAAATTGTCATGGCTTAGAGAGTCATGAGCCTAGATTGTAACCCTAAAATTGTCAAAAATAAGGAATGAGAATTATCATCGAAATTGGTTTTCTAATTTGTGTTTGTAGGGAAAAACCTTTGTTGTCTATTATAGCTAACTTATGTGTCTATTGTTTGGATTGGTATTTGTACACTTTGACATTTCCATGTTGCTTAATCTATAGTTGGCATTTTAAATTTATAGGGCATTTTAATTCTTGATGTTTGTGCTTGATGTTGTTTGAAAGCAATGGTTGTGTAATATGGATTAAATAATAATTGCTTGGAACCATGTAATGAACATATATAATAGAACCACAATTGTATCATTATTAATCCTTGCCCATAATTTTTCTAATCTCAATACCCAAAAGACTCATTCTATCCATTCAATTGGCCAACCGGATCGATGCTTGTTGTAACATAACTATTATTCTCCGGTATGTGTAACTAGATTAATTGTTGAATTCAATTCCTTGAAATTAGCAATAGTTCATTATGAAGTCATTAGTAAATTGTCAAGAAAATATGGGCACTTTCTATCCCATAAAATATTTCCAATTGATAGATGAAACCTATTTTATTGCTCCCTTATACTGTATCAATTGCTTGGCACTAGAATTGTTGCGTGCATTTTCACTCTCATATGGGTGAAAATGGGTTTGCTTCCGGCTTGGATAAGCTGATATAGGAAGCACACAATGAACTGGTTCTCGTGGCTAATGTGTGTGAGAGAGAACTTGGTGTAAGAACACGTAAAAATCTATCCATGCAAAGCTAAAGAGAGGAGATGGACCTAAATTTTATTGCATGCCTTTTGTAAATGTATTTCAACAGTAAACAGTAACAATAAAAACAAAATCAGAATAAATCCTTAATGGCATTCTGACCTTTTTGGTGCATAATGACGGGTCTCGAAAATAGTGCACAAGCAATACAAAGGAGGGAAACACAAAAACGATCCTGATCTTTTCAGACAAGCAACGAGCGAACACTCCATAATCAACTGGACTCACCATTACACAGAAGAATAACCCACATATGAGAAGGCCTAGGCCATGAAGAGCTCAACGTCGAAGAAACAACTAATCTCAAGATGCTCGATTGCATGCCAAGATATCGTGCTTTGGAAGGTATTTGTAGAAGTTGATACAGGTCTCCATGGAAAGCAGGAGCTCTCTAATGGTTTCTCGGCTCAAGTGAGTCTCATGCATCAATGTCACAGGAAATATACGTAATGCACTTGCTAAAAGTTGTTGTTTACAACCTACATAGGATATTTTTGAAGATCATGGATATGCCAACCTTTCCATCCGAATCAGTTGGGTTTCATACAGACATGAATTTCGATGTCTATATAAATGCTAGTTTTGAAATACAGGATGACACAATTCAATCTCTTTGTGATATACTTTTTTTGACACAATAGTAACACTGATTATGTTTTTTAAAGGCATAAATATACTGATAATTTCCTTTTGAGCCAAAGAAGGAAGGAAATATGTATAGACAAAGTACAAAATATGTCATTATTGTTTCACAAATAAGTCCAAACTATTATTCAGAGTTGGGGTATTCTTCTTTAATGGTAGGTTGACGTTTCTTCTCTTCCTCAAATGTTTGATCTATTGTATTTGCTAGTGCACAGTGTGGCCATTTTTCTTGTCCTCTAGCAACAGGGCTACGGATATCAACATAATTTCTCGCTCCCCCTTTTATTTCTTTCAATACTCTTTCAACAAATTTATTCTAAGAACTTTGCATTTTCTCCATTGCCAACTTTTATATGGAAACAACTTGTAGCTTCTCCAACTGCAACAACTTTGATATCATTTCTCTCCTAACAACTTTGCAATTTCTCCAATGCTGCAGTAGCTTTGCAGCTTCTCCAACTGAAACAACTTTGATACTGCAATGAAGCATTTCGTAAGCCACTAGCTTCAATACTCTTTCAACAAATTTCTTCTAACAACTTTGCAGTTTCTCCATCGCAGACGTTGATATCGCAACAACTTTGCAGTTGATATCGAAAGGTTTGAATGCAAGACAACTCTGTGCATGAACAAATCATCAAGTGCCCACACCATTTAAATTGAACAAATGTTATTCTCTATTTCTTATAGATAAATTATATAGCAAATCTAACATTTTTTAAGATTTCAAACAACCATAAGTTTAGAGTATTGTAAACACAATTTGTCAACAACAAATAAACATGAATTCCTGTAATGCAATCTAGGATAAAATTTCAAAACTATGCTAAGTTACCATGCCCTATTATAAATTGGAATTACCCTAGTTTAGTGCAACAAATATGCAACAAACTCCAGTTTGATTTTTCATTGTATTTGCTTTCTGCAGAAGCCCTCCGTTGGTTTTATAATTTATGGTTTATTCATGTTCAAAAACTATACAAAACCAAAACAATCATTGCCTACAACATCGAACTAAGCATGAGTTGTTTCTTCGTGTTTGAATGCTCCATCACATACCTGGTTTGAATGCGAGTAAACAGAACATCACATCGACTAACGCTTTCCAACCGCCTGATTTTCCAAATCTAATTTTATGTATCATTCCACCCATTATTAGAATATGGTTCATGGTTTTAGCACTAGATTGAAAGCAAAAGGATTCAAACTAAGGGGTCATTATCTTTTAAAAGTACCTTTTGGGAAGTCTACGCTCTATACAAACTGCCTACCTAAGACTTTTCCTCGGTCCTTATGTAAGTTTAGAGTTTATCTATATCTGTGATATTGTGGTATGATATTTGTGATACTATGCTCTTGCAATATTAGTGATAATCGTTATTCTCGGCTAAATAGGTAAGCCGACTTAAACTTAAACTTAGTAATTATATTTCTTATCCGTGGAAATATGAGATTCACAACAACTTTAAACTTACAAATAAAAAAACATAATACAACACTGACATTAATAATAACAACATAACATTAAAAACAATACAACACTGACATTAATAATAACAACATAACATTAAAAACAATACAACGACATTTGAGAGAAATGGATTTTCCTTACATTCCTCTACCTCCAACCAAAGCGACCTCACATTATATCCAACAATTATATCACTTTTATTATTACTAAATACACAACCAAAGCGACCTCGCATTATAACCAACAATTATATCACTTTTTCTATTACTAAATTCATAGTACAATGCAGAAACTCGTGCGCTACTGGATTTTGACAGGAAAATTTTATAGTAGAATGCATTAAAACAATAAATTAAATTTATCAAATATTTTATCTTACAGTGTTAAAAAATGGATGAAATGTTTTTGAAACTGCTACCTTGTTCACAATGAATTCAACAACAAAATAAAGTACAATTGGACAATGGGGCAGCATGGGAATTCAACATGATGGGGTAACATCATCATGGTTGAACAAACATGATGATATCCCTAGGTGGTAGCCCTGCTATTACGTTCGGGATATCATGGAATTTTAGGAAAATATGGAATTAAGGTAGATTAATTAAACTCATGCTCGCTCTGCACCTCAACTCTGCACCTTTTACATTGCAGAGTGTTATTAATTCACACTTGGTGGATATGTATATCTAATCATCTAACAGTTTAAGCTTTGTTGCTTGCTTCAACCCCAGTATGCTCTTCAGGGTCACGCATCCCTTTGCCCACAACCTCTCCAAAAATTTCATTGTTTGCTCTTGAGCTTCACGCATCCCTTTGCCCACAACCTCTCCAAATATCGCATTGTTTCCATAATTGGAAGCGCGCTTCCAACTTAGAGCACTGGCTAACATTCAACCATCGAATATTTGTCGCCTGCTCCAACCCCAGTATGCTCTTCAGCTCCATGCATCCCTTTGCCCACAACCTCTCCAAATATTGCAATGTTTCCATACTTGGCAGGGCTTCCAACTCGGAGCAGTGACTAACATCCAAGCATCTAAGCTTCGTCGCCTGCTCCAACCCCGTATGCTCTTCAGCTTCACGCATCCTTTTGCCCACAACCTCTCCAAATATTGCAATGTTTCCATACTTGTCAGCGCTTCCAACTCAGAGCAGTGAAACCATCGAAGCTTTGTCACCTGCTCCAACCCCCGTATGCTCTTCAGCTTCACGCATCCCTGTGCCGACAACTCCTCCAAAGATTGCAATGTTTCCATACTTGGTAGAGCTTCCAATTCAGAACAGTGACTAACATCCAACCATCGAAGCTTTGTCTCCTGCTCAAACCCTTGTAGGGGAAACTACAAAGGTGCTTGCAAAATGTTAACGTGTTTTACCTGAAAGTGTGATACTTAAATAATTCGTTCTAAGCATTCTGGTGATGTTAATAGCCACTAAACACACACATTTACGCAACAAATTTCAATATACCTGTGATTCTTGTTGCCACAATGTTTGTAATTTGTCCTCAGACACTTCAAGAACCCTTAAACTCTTCATTTGAATCCATGAAGGCATTGAATATCAACAAGTTGCAACTTACTCATTTGAATACTATCAAATTCCTCATCGTCATGATATTTGCTCAGAACCATTTTAATTCCACGCACACTTATTACCTGTAAATTCATAGATATTCATATTGATTCTCCCAAAATGATGAAAAAGTAAAAATTGAAATCTCAAATATAACTGATGAAAAAATAAAAATTGAATAATATATACATATGGAATGATTGACTACTTACATTTACATATGATTGGTGCAACAAATCATGGATCACATTATCTTTCCATCGCCAAAGACGACACGGCAACAAAGACCGGGCGACGTCTCTTCCCAAATCTCTTATATGGTCATGCATTTTAATCTAGTCTATCTCATACCAAGATCCTCGTTCCACTTCCACTAGACACTTGTTATTAGATTTTGAAATCCCGACTGGCCTTTCCAGCCTGAGGCGTCCCATATTCTTATGGCCTTATTCCTATCGTGTCCTATGAGAAAACATGCAATGTCCAAGAATATCTGTTTTTCCTCTCTATCGAGGGTGTCATAGCTAATCTTTAGCCTTTCTTGTATATCATATGGAAGTCTATTTTCAAGCCGAGCCAGTTGGTCATGCCAATAAGACATGTCATTTTTTCCAAGTAGAACTGCGCCGAGCACTTTTAGAGATAGAGGCAATCCCTTATAGGCTTTTAAGAACTTTTTGGTCAAGACTCAAAACTTCAAATCCTGGTAGTGGATACGGCTGGTCGAAGGCATGAGAGCATAAGAGCTCTAGGTAGTGTTGTCCACTAAATCCATTTAACTTATAAATTGATGATTCTCCAATTCTCGACTGTGTGAGAACATCCTTATTTCGAGATGTAATCAATATGAAGCTATTTGGGTGAAGAGATCTTTGATCTGGAAAAAGTGTGTCCACCTGATCCACTCTATCTACATCATCTAAAATTAATAAAATCTGTAGAGATGCATTTTTAGCTTTTCCATACCTTCATCCTTATTGTCTATTTGC
This sequence comes from Pseudotsuga menziesii, assembly GCA_001517045.1. Classification (NCBI taxonomy): domain Eukaryota; kingdom Viridiplantae; phylum Streptophyta; class Pinopsida; order Pinales; family Pinaceae; genus Pseudotsuga; species Pseudotsuga menziesii. The sequence goes on from LPNX010172161.1 coordinate 1,055,756, forward strand.
AGAGCTGATCCAGTCAATTCTGTGAGAAGTTTGCTTTGCAATAAGGTTAAAGAACCTTTAGCTACATTTGTTGGAGACACATGCAGGCTCAGTTTCCTCTGTAAATGACAACCTTGCTGTTAGTTCACTTCGTAACTGATGGCATGCATCAGTTCTCTTTAGACCACCACTATGGCATGTTTCTTATTTTCTATTAATCACTATAGCTATTATGTATTGTAATCTTTCTCACATATCGGTACAAAATTATTCATTCCTTCTCTCTATTTTTCATTGTTTTTCTATATTGCAAGCTGTGTGTTCTCTCTTGTTAGCTAGATCTTTCTGTGCAGGTTTTCAACATTCATCTACATGGTATCATAGCTTTGCTGCTAGGACAAAGGCACACCAACATTTTTTATTTGCAGGAACAGAAGATTGAAAATCTTTGGAAGAATGGAGTTTCCAAAAGAAGCTATTCTCACACCATACAATTATTTTGCATGGGAAGCAAAGATGGAGATCTTTCTTCGAAGCAGAGTATTGTATAGGATTGCTATGGCCATGGAGGTTGAGCCTACACCAACCATAGAAGTCCAAATACCTCAATCGGATGGCTGAGGCCTATGGAGCCCTCTACATGCACATCTCTCCTGAGCTGCTTTTCCATATTTCTTCTTGCAAAACTCCCAATGAAGTTTGGACCACCATGAAAGGACTCTTTGGCAAGAAAGATGAGATGAAAGGCCACATGCTCGAAGTGGAGTTGCTCTCTTTGGATCCACGAAGCTTCGACAATATACAAGATTTCTTCACAAGATACAAGGATTTGCTGCTGCAACTCAAGGGTTGCAGGGTTGATAAATTTAAGGAGGAAAAACAGATGGTTCTATCCATCCTCTTCAAGCTTGGACCGGAATACTCTATTTTTTTCTCCACATTTCATTCAGTGAGGCTCACCTCTGGTAAGAACTGGACCATGCCCACTCTTGATGCTTTTATTGAATCTTTGTCTCAAGAACAAGACAAGCTCATCAGTATGGGAAAAATCAAGGGCTCCAAGGCACATGCTCTTGTTGTGCATGATGTCAGTCATAACCCAAAATAGATATCTAAATCGAAAGATAAAGTAAAGGCACATGCAAATCCAAAGAAGGAAGGGAACACCAAACCCTTCAATGATTCCTCCGGATCCAAAGGTGAAAAAGGGAAGAAATGGGACAAATGCACATACTGTCAGAAAGGATTCCATCCAGAATCCTCATGCATGAAGAAGCACATAAATGAGATGGACCAGATACTTCAAAAGCATAACCTTGGGGATCACATTCCAAAGGGCGCCAAGAAGAAGCCTAAAGATCATGCTCCTAGGAAAGGTAACTCTAGCCATGCTTTGATTGCCATTAATTCATCTCCCAATGCATGGATTGTAAATTCAGGTGCATCTCACCACATGGCTGCCACCAAGGAAGCCTTCTCTTCATTGGATGCATGCAAAGGTCCTCCTATACTCATGGGGAACGATTCTCTTGTTGATATCATCAGAAAGGGTAGAATTGAACTCAATCATGGTAGCTTTGAGGATGTGCTACATGTTCCAAAACTCTCGGTGAATCTTCTCTCCATCTATTAGATTACACATTATGGCACCGGAAAGAGAGTTGAATTCACTCTTGATGCTGTGAATATCTTCGGCATACAAATCAACTCTAAGGTTGCCTCTAGTGAGGTAAATCACATATCTAGGCTTTACACATTTTCTGAATTCATTGAACCAGATTCTTCCTTATTACTTAGGCATGGTGATGATATTAGTAGGTTATGCATGAAAGATTTGGTCATCTTAATTTTAGATACATGCAACAACTCTACAAGCACGGAATGGTCATTGGCTTGCCCAACATTCATTTTTCCAAAGAAGTTTATCAAGGATGTGATGATTGGCAAACATCCTCAAGAGAAGTTTGAAAAAGGGAAGGCTAAGAGGGCCTCCTCTCCCTTAGAGCTCATCCATAGTGATCTGATGGGACCCTTTCCTCATCCGTCCATTAACAAGGCGAGGTATGTGTTTATATTTCTTGATGAAATTTCTCATGATATACTTGGGTGTATTTTCTCAGGCAGAAATCCCAAGATTTTAGGGGGGCTGTTGGATACCCATGCAGGCTCAGTTTCCTCTATAACTGACAGCCTTGGTGTTAGTTCACTCCGTAACTGATGGCATGCATTAGATCTCTTTAGACCACCACTATGGCATGTTTCTTATTTTATGCTAATCATGATAGCTATTATGTATCGTAATCTTTCTCACATATCAGTATAGAATTATTCATTCCTTCTCTCTATTTTTCATTATTTTTCTGTTTTGCAAGTTGTGTGTTCTCTCTTGCTAGCTAGATATTTCTATGCAGGTGTTCAACACTCATCTACAACATTTTCTCTTACATATGGTAAAAAAAGAATTCTTGTATTGTGAACGCTTTCGATTGAAAAGTTCTGTTACTGCGTGACATTTTCATCCACTTTGTTGATGCCCAATAAAACTAGCTTTTCAAAATCTCTCACCTTCTCATCAAAACCCGTTGGATACTTGGCTACGTTCAATGGTGTTTTCTTTAACTTTCTCACCACACTCTCAACCACTTTCTCTAGCAACTCTCCCTCGTCACTGGTTATTCACAAGAAGATAATTAGAACCAGTAAGAAACATAAATCTATGTGTGTCTATCCAACATAGGGTAAATAGAAATATAGAGAGAGAAGTTTGAGTGCTCACCCGTTAGACGCCTTTAGTTCGAAACCTATTATTTCGGACACAGAAGAAAGAGCATTTCTCCTTTGTTCAACCGTCGTTGAGTCGTATCGAGGCGTTTGTTGTTGAGTTTACGGATCATACGTAGTTTTATCTTTAAGGATCTGTACGGCTTTGGCATATACCCCATGTTTGTCGTGCGTCCACCGAATCTCATCAGGTTTCACGTGATAAAACACCTGAATTATTGGAGCATATGATTTCAACATCGATAGGAGCTCATTTAGACACCATGTTGATTTCGCGTATCCGGTAGAGAAAATGGCCACATGGACTGAGGTTGTTCGAATAGCCTCCTCTATTTGAGAGGTTATATAGTTTCCTTGTTGCAATTGCTCACGATCTAGAAAGACCTTCAATCTATGTGAATGAAGCCGACGGTAGAGATAGCTTGCAAAGGTATTTTTGACAGCGGGACCGCGATGACTTATAAATATATCATACGATGGATTAGCGGAGGTGGAGGCAGAGGCAGAGGCAGAGATGGAGGAGGATGCAGCCATTGCCATTTGGAAAATACACAGAGAGATGGGAGATGGAAAATAGAATGAGATTGCAACCGCAAGGAAGGAGATGAGTTCTTGGGGTTAGTCGAGCCGAGGTGAAATTGCAGAAAGATTGCAATGTGAAACGCGCATATGCAGAGGCTCTGTAGATCATGTGAGAGATATGAAACCCTTTACTTTGTGTTTCATCCATAGGTCCAAAAATGCGTTTTCTTGGTGGCTGGTCATCGATCAGTTGAAGCCTAGCTGTCACCCACACGGAAAGAATAAATTAATGGACAGTGGAGCACCACCATAGTTAGTCAAAGGTTTGAACATGGCATAAAATAAGTTCTTTAATCCAAGCCTACGTGGCGTCCAAAAACGTGTTTTCGTCGTGGCCAACCATATTGCATTGGTCCAAGTCACCGACCATACATCGCTCCATGGTCATAGCTTTCGCCACCTTTAATTCACCATTCATATCCCACTATGAAAAAAACCAAGTATAATTTTGTGTTTTAAAATGTGTCTGGTCTTTAAAGAAGTTAAGCAATCATTTTTTCCCACATAAAAAGACTATATTTGTTATTCCATTTTGAAATCAAAATATATAATACAGGTTAACATAATAAGTGGCCCTAAAGTTGGCAATACAAAGATAATTACCAACTTTGTATAAAAAATCCAATAGAAAGGTCACCATCTAATAGATAGTGCACCATAAAAAAAAATCCAATAAAAAGCTCAACATTCAGCATAGGATGATTGTGGCATGAGTCTCCTCGGCCTCCTCTGAAAATCCTGAAAAGTTGCAAAGAGCTTGAGAGCACACCTGATAGCAATTACCAACTCTTCCCTTAAATATTATAGCATTCTGATGTTTCTAGAGTGTCCAGCATACAAAGGTAGGGATAGCCTTCCACATGTAATGTAAACTAAACCAGAAATGAAGACTGCCCACAAAACTACCAATTGGCCAAGAAAAATTTACTTGAATGCTAATTAGTATTCCCTTCCAAACCTGTTGCGTGAAGTCACACTCACTAAACAAGTAACCAATGGTTTCCGATTTCAGACTCTTACATACAAAGAACATATATGCTCGGCCCCTGTGCACCTTTCTTAATCAAATTATTTCAAATGAAAAATCAGTTTTCCAGCAAGAGCCAGCTAAAACATTTGACTTTTAGCGGACAACTCCACTTTAAAAGACTAGACTAGAAGACCACCACTTACCTTCACCGCCCCACTTGGAAGCAACCATTGATTCATAAGCCTTCTTGGCCGTCACCTGTCTAATCTCTACATACCAAAAACAAATATGCACGTCCTCGGATCTTGTAAGATTGATGCCAACATGTTGAAGACCACAAATGTAATGGTCCCATTCTGATTCAAGTCCCAAATCGATGTTTAAAAATGTCACCCATGCATCCCAATTCCTCTGTCTACAAATATATTTTTGTGTTCTAAAATGTAGTCACTTATTTACGAGGAAAAAATATATATTTTTGTGTTTTAGATTTTGTTTGGTTTTAAAAAGTTAGGCAATCTTTTTATTTAGTTGTTTTATATTTTCAAAGCTTTATGATAAGTGTAAAATATTTAGCTATGTTATGTTTTCAAAACTTCCAATTGTAAAATGAGGGTGTTGCAAAATAAGGGGCGTTGTTGTTTGGAAAAAAAAAGAAAAATGTAAACAATGATTTAAACTTCTTAATTTATAGCAGAAGTGTTTTCAAGTGGATGCCTATTATAGAGTAGTGTTAACGGGTAAGGAGGTATAAATGAGCAAGGAAATTAATTTTTTAGTAAGTTTTAAATGAAATTGTAGTTTTAATAATAAAACTTTGTAATTCTATAAATTTTAAGATGTATAAAATGATATCATAATTTAATAAAAACCATAAGTGGTAGTGTTTATGACTCGAGTGAAATGGAAATGCAAGAGGGACAACAAAAGCATGGGTGCAATTATAATGATTTTGATTTGTGTTGGTCATTTGGAGTAGCTATGGCTAGTAGAGCAACACCATAGTTGCAGTAAAAGAACATAAGGGTCTATGAAAATACATTTATGACTATATGTCATATTCATAATGATTTTATGTCATATTTATAAGAAGAGACACTGACAACATGTCAAGTATGTGTGCAATGACAATTATGACAAGTATCTTGATGCAATTGATCAAATATGAACAAATCTTATGGATAAGTATATATGCTTCTCTTCACTATGTGTAATCAATAAATTTAATGAAATACATAAATAGAATAATTTAACACATTTACAACTATATGCTATTTTGGTAACAACTATATAAGATATTTATAACAAGAGACAAGGATACCATCTTACACAAAAAAAAATGAGCAAATTAGATTAAAAAAATCTTATGAATAAATATATATGCTTCTCTTCACTATGTGTAATCAATAAATTTAATGTGATAAGTCAATAAAATAATTTAACACATTTACAACTATATGTTATTTTGGTAACAACTATATAAGATATTTATAACAAGAGACAGGGATACCATGCCACACAAAAGCTAGTAACATTAACCAAATAGTCTATACATGTGTGCAATGGCAATCACAAAAAATTTTAGTGCAATTGATAAAGTATGAGCAAATTTGATATGAGAAAGTGATGTAGTCAAGTGATATAAACCAATATGTGCATGGTCAATTCTTGAGAATTGACCAAATAGTCTGTGTAGAGTCTTGTTTGTATTGCATTTACGTGGCCCTTAGGACTCTCTTGTTATTAAACAACCCGCTAATAAACTTCATGATTACTTCTTCTGAAGTTGCATGTGCATTAATTAGTTAAGTGCTTTCCTTGATTCCTCTTGTGTTGTAAAAGCTAATTTAAAAAAAAAAATCTCCTTGTTTCTCCTTGCAAATTTCATAATTGCAAATAAGTATGAGAAAAAATATCGGAGGTCCCATAGGTCTCTTTGGATATTATGACCCTCAAATTAAGGATAAATCATGTTCAACCTTGATATTTTTCGATAAAAAATCGCTAAACCAAGAAAATGTCTTAGTTCATGAATGTTTTTAGGAATGGGCCAATCTTTGAGGATTTGTACCTGTAAGTATGATAATAAATCCATGATAAATGCTCAACATGACCTTTTACAATTGATGATAAAGAGTTTCATTTGCAATTATCTTGAGAGTTTTTAACAGTGATGTCACTTCCTAACATTCACTTGTCGTTAAGGTGAAGGTGGAGGATGGTTGTCATTATTTTTTAATGAGGTAACCCCTCCGGGTCTAGGTTATATTTCATCTTTAAGGTGTAGATAACTTATTCAATAAAAAAAAATAAAAAAAATAGGTGATACATCCAAATTAAAGTTGGTAGGGCCCACGTTATATTCCATCCTTCTCGTATAGGAAACTTTCTCGACTAGAAAAAATAAAAAAAAATATAATGCTACTTTTTAAGGTGTGCCTAGGCATAGGTTATATTCCATCCTTACGGTGTAGGAGTGTAAGGATTTTACTGGATTAAAAAAAAAGGTGATCCATCTAAATTAGAGCTAGCTTGGGCCAGGTTATATTCCATCCTTAAGGTATAGGTAAACATCCTGGATTAAAAAAATAATAGGTTCTGTATTCATGGGTTATTACCCATAATAAAATACTCCTAATAAAAAAAGTACTCTACTTATTCTAATGCAGACACTTATTGTAAATTTGTGATATTAACTAATGCATACACATATTCAAACAAGTGTTGTGTGGTAGCGGATACCTGCCGAATTGGATAGATTCACAGAGCCAATAGTAGAAGTAAATCAAGCAAAAAGGAATATGCATGAAGTTGACAAGGGAACACACATGCATATATAGATGCCAACTTCATGTTGATATTTTGCAATGTTTGTAGGTCATAGCTATCTATGACATTAAATTTGACATGCCAAGTATTAGCATTAGGAATATGGATGGTACATATCCCTAGTGCAGGTGCCATGCAAACCAAATTGTGTGTATCTCCTGGTCGTGGCCACATAGAAATACTACATTTACACTACCCGTTTGCATTTGTCAAATCATTGCAAGGTGATTATATGCTTTATGCAAATCGAATTGTGTGTACCTCCTAGTCATGGTCACACAAAAAGACTGCATTTACACTACACGTTTGCATTTGTCAAATCATTGCAATGTGATTATATGTTCCTGAACAGGCTGGATGTGACCCGCCTCATCATTTTATGTTGGTTTTAGGCACATAAATTGTAGTTCCTCTATTTAATATTTGATATGAGATAACATGACTAAACGCTAATGTCCATATGCTATCCCTTTCTCATGTCCTAAATCAAAACATTATTGTTGTAATGCATTCAAGTGGAAATCATTTTGATATTGATATTAAATTGAATCAATTCAACATACAAGTCACATACCGCAACATTTGTTGCACTAGGGCATAAGCACCACGTGAAATTCTTAATGGCATTCCGACATTTGTGGTGCATAATAATGGGTCTCAAAAACAGTGCACAAGCAATACAAAGGAGGGAAACACAAAAATGCTCCTGATCTTGCTAGACAAGCAACTGGAAAACACTCCACAATCAACTGGACTCACCATTACATAGAAAAATAACCCACGTATGAGAAGGCCTAGGCCATGAAGAGCTCAACATCGAAGAAACAACTAATCGTGAGATGCTAGATTGCATGCCAAGATATTGTTCTTTGGAAGGTATTTGTGGAAGTTGATACGGGTCTCCATGGAAAATAGGAGTTGTCTAATGGTGTCTCGGCTCGAGTGAGTCTCATGCATCAATGGCGCAAGAATGCTACGTAATGCACCTGCTAAAAGTTGTTGTTTACAACTTGCATAGGATATTTTTGAAGATCGTGGATATGCCAACCTTTCCATATGAATCAACTAGGTTTCATACAAATATGAATTTCGATGTCTATATAGATGCTAGTTTTGAAATATAGGACGATGCGATTCAAACTCTCTGTGATATACTTTTTTCGACACAATAGTAACACTGATTATGTTTTTTAAAGGCATAAACTTAATGCATAATTTTCCTTTGAGCCAAACAAGAAAGGAAAGATATATAGACAAAGTACAAAAGATGTCATTATTGTTTCACAAATAAGTCCAAACTATTATTCAGAGTTGGGGTATTCTTCATTCATGGTAGGTTGACATTTCTGCTCTTCCTCAAATGTTTGATGTATTGTCTTTGCTAGTGCACAATGTGGGAATTTTTCTTGTCCTTTAGCAACAAGGATGCATATATGGGATAATTTATTTGCTCATAGCTTGTGAACTTTCATCGCCGAAGCACGCCCTTGTGACACTCATTGTTTGTTCCATCACAAACAATGGCAAGTACCACCATAAATCTTAACCTTATGTATGCTAAGTGTTAACATCAACGACCTTCTTTAGGAGAGTAACATGCCCTCAAAGTTGTCATATTGCTCACATCTAAGCCAAAGAGAAATTTTCATTTACGAAATCAAGTGCTCACCACTAGAAATATTGACCATGGAGCACGTAGGTTAGAGATGGTCTAGACCAATTTGTCTCCATCTTGATTATGCTGCCAACGTCTACTCACACAAAAATATTTTAAACTTTCTCATATTGTATTATATATTCAGATATTTAATTATGAGCAAAAATTTAAAATTATTATTTATTAATTAAAAATTTATTTACAATTATTTAATTAAAAAAATATTTATTATTATTAAACTAAAATTTTGCTTTTAAAAGATAATCAAATATATTAGCAATTTAAAATCTAGAGATATTACATGAGGAAAAATTTACTTCTTTACAAACAAATTATTAAAGTAACATAGTTTTACAAATTAAAACTATTAATAATAAATTATTTAACATAGTTTTACGTAAATAATGGTAATAAACCAATGTAATAACATTAATTATGAGTATTTAAGATTTATAAAAATGTCGTCGTAAAACTTAACAAAAATAAATTAAACACCAGTAATAACAGGAGTAAATCCTTAAAAAAGTAGATTTCTCTTAATTTACTTAACGTCGAAACTGATTTCACTCACCCATGGAATTTGGGTATGAATCTACTGCTGGGTCAATGTTGATGTGCAAATCCCAGCCATTCAAAAACGGATATTAGTGATATCGCATTTATGTTCTAACTCTAAACATTAGTATAGTAATTTGTCAATGGAAATTGCCACTTGTGAAACTCATGTCATGTCCACCATTTGGCACTTCGTGAACCATAGCAGGTGCCTAAGTCCCCAACCACTATTTCATTTGTATATATGTTTTTGTGGAGCAAAGTAATGATATTGATGAAGATTTATTTATACACATTTACCTAATACGCCTTGGCACGTGTGTCATGCAATGCAATGTAATTAACCACTAAATTGTTGCAAATAAGTTGTACACTTACCTAACGCATTTTGCTAGGTACCATTCGTTGAAGAGTGTAATTTCACTCGTAGTTAAGCTAGTGAGTTAGGTAACCCATAGTATTTATTCACCTATGGTATTCGCCCATAGTATTGTTGTTTTTCATTTCCTATTTAATCTACTCTTAATAATGAGAAGGCAATCAACTGCCTGTAGTGCTTCTGTTGCTTCATTCTATTCTTTCACATGGTATCAGAGCCTATGGCCCGATCCTTCCATTGTTGGGGTAAACCTTTTCACAGAGTGGAAAGCACTCTACGGAGCTTAGAAGCCATTTAGAACAAAGATCTCATTTCTTTGTTAGCTTCGCTGCCACCTGCCTATGCAGATCTATTTGACCGTTTCTCCCAGATCTGCACAAGAGTAAAGATTGCTACCCATCGTCAGATTCAAAGTTGAAGATTACTGCATCCCAGATCGAATAGGTGCTATGTGAAGATTGCTGCGTGAGCTATTTAGATCGCAGTGGTGCTTAGCATATGCACTTTGCAGAGCTTTGAATTGGGGGTTTTCAGCGCTTTTTGGATATTTCCATCAAGTTTGGTGTAGTCGTCAGATCTAGGTTGTCAAAACTCAGCAAGAAAATATTTGGGTCTGTGCGATCTGTAACCCAAGAAACCCATCTGAGGTTTCTTCGCGATTTGTCTCACCTCCGCTTGAGGGGTTTTAGAAGACATCTCATCATCCTTCAATGGCCGCTTTCGGCCCATTTTCAGTTCAGATCTGAATCTAATTGTCGGCTCAGTTTCCGCAGAGACCACCCGATTCGAACTAGATCTGGTTCCGACGGGATCTCTGTTAATCAGCGCAGTTTCTTCGAAGCCTATTGGTCTGGGCAGCTCTTACATTTCAGCAACATTGATTACAAAACGGTACTTCATATTGGGACTTCCGTTATCTGACGCCGAAGCCTTCACTTTGTATCCCTGCAATCGTGCTCTTCCCATTGGTCGGGCTGTCAGCGCCGCTCTTCTGAAGCATCGCTCGGAAGGTAATCCAGAGATTTCCTTGCGCAAACCGCAGAAGGTGAGCCGAGAAGACCCGCCTCCATTACAGACCCCACGGTTGCCAGCCCTCGGAGGAGTAAAGGAGGGCGAAGTTATTGCACATTGCGCGGCTTGCATGGCTGCCGAGTTTCGAATCTGTGACGTGGGAGTTGCAAGTGATTTCCAAGCATTTGTTTAGCTCTTGTATCCTGTCAGTCGATTGCTATATGGGAAGCTGAGCGAGGAGAGAATACAAAGATGGGAACAGTATTGGGGATATGTATCAGGGAAGATTCATTCGAGAGGAATCAAGAAGGTGACGTTGAGAGCTGAGAAGCAGAGGTATCATTATTTTTTTTAATAAAAAAAAAGTCAACTTAGATCTGCGCTGTCTAGATCTGCTTACAAGAAGCACACTGTTGGAGCACCCACCAAATCAACCTTTCAATTCTAGATCTGCGACCTTCTCTCAAATATTGGAAGTTGGCGCAGTGAACTTCGGAACTAGATCTATTTTTGAAGATCCAGAAGCCGTCCCAGAAGAATATGAAGAGGTAAGAAATATCTTAACACCACAAGGTTTATGGCAGAGCTTTAATGGAGATGAGTATGATGTATGGGCAATTCAAGTAATTAATGTGTTAAAATTACAAGATTTGTGGCACTTCATAGTTGAAGAGGATCCCATTGATCCATAAAAGCTTAATGCTTTGACAGAATTCGAAAAAGAAAGAAGGCAAGTTGTTGCCTTATGTCTCATACAAGACAGTATAGACTATTCCTTATTTCATTACATTGTAGAAGCTAATACTCCAAAGAGAGCATGGAATACACTGAAAGAAGTTTTCAGTGAGGAACCAACAGTAGAGGAAGATGACTCTGTAAGTCAGGTAGAGCACCAAGAATCCTACACTGAAGTGGAAGACAGTCAAGACGACTGTGTCTATGAGGCAGCTAGTGGTCATGTAATCCCAACAAATATTGTTGATCTTGTTTGTTTGTTGATGACACTGAAAACAAACCTGCTAATGTAGCAGTACTCATAGATGTGAGTGATAGTCTATCTGAACGTGAGACAATTGATAGCAGCATAGAAGCTGCAATAGTTGCTGAGAATGAGCAACAACCAGCTGATAGCATCACAAAAGAAACAACATTATGCAGTCCACCCCAAAACCAGAAAACCAGAAGTTTGAGGGATATATATGAGCAGGCTCCTATCACTGATGAGCATCTACAATATGCTCTGTTTTCTTCTGATCCCACAATTTTTTAAGAAGCAGTGAAGGATGCACAGTGGAATCAAGCAAATGAAGAAATCAATAATGAAGTAGCTCTCATTGATGAGCAACACCAAGATGTGAATGCTCTCCAATAAAAGCTTAAATATATTCATTATTTTTCTAACAAAAATGTTCAGTGTGCAGGTAAAGATGACAACGAGAAGAATCATGTTGAAACAGAAGATGAAGACTTTCACTATGTTCCAGAAGATGAATAAGATCAACTACTTAGCATCAAGATCCAGAAGACAAAGAAAAAGAATTCCAAGTACACTTCAAGGAAGAAAGTCAAGCTGAAGTTTTTTGAATGAAATGTAAGCCTAGCTGAGACATAGACCAACAGGCATCTTTAGGCATAGAAAGTGCTGATGATGTACTACTACTTGAGATTAAGGGGGTGTGTTGAAGAGTGTAATCTCACCCATAGTTAAGCTACTTAGTTAGGTAACCCACAATATTTACTCACCTATGATTCGCCCATAGTATTGTTGTTTTCCATTTCCTATTTAATCTACTCTTAATGATGAGAAGGCAATCAATTGCCTGTAGTGCTTCTGTTGCTTCATTCTATTTTTTCACACCATCCCACTAAGGGCTAAGGTCAACCTAATTTCTGTTTTTCCATTTTCAGTCAATTGCCATGTGTGGAATCCTCGCGTTGTTCGGTTTCTTGTACATAAGGAAGGCCAAGTGAGTTCGGGTACTAGAGCTCTCCCAAAGGTAAAGAGTATGTGCAATGTACATCTCTTTACCAACTTGCTTTATATATGGTGGCCAAGAGCATTCCTCACAAATTGTATATGAACTAGATAAGTTTTTGTTTCCTAAAAATATAACAACCTCCTTTTGTTACAGTACTCATGATAATCCTTTTAAGCTGTAGCCATCGGATTGAATATTTGTTTTAATGGAGTTTGCTTGAATTTGGTTTTTCTTTTATGGGAAGGAGGATACGGCATAGATGCCATGACTGTAGTAGATTCTATCAGAGTGGGCATTCGTTTGTTGCTCACCAGAGGTTGTCCATCCTAGATATTTCCTCTAGATATCAACCCTTGTACAATGAAGACAAGAAAATAGTTATTTTTCATCCTGCCAAGTTACTTCATATATTGAATATATACAATTTGGTTTCATTCTTTAGTTGCAAAAGTTTGCTGAATTTATATTCATTTCAAATTCTGGCATTGCAGGTCAAGGGAGAAATATATAACCATCATAAACTGAGGGAACATCTCAACTCTCACCAGCTTCAGACCGGTAGCATCTCGTGAGTACCCAGTTGTGTAGATATCTATTGAGTCATCTTACCCTAGAAGATATCACCGAATGAAATGAATAGCCTTAAGGGAGTCTAATCATCATGGATCATTGCACATTAGAGGGGCGGCTGCTTGCTGTAGAGGTAGAGGAATCAGGGCAAGGGATTTTTAAAAAGTCACAGTGGTTTTCAGACACTACAACTGTTGGAATGCAAGAGGGAACGAATTGCAGGAGAGATGAAGCTGTTGCAGGGATATGTAGCTCCTCAGGGACCTAACTTCAACTCATCACCAATCTCGACGTTGTGCTAACAGTTGTCAACAATATCTCCAAATGTTCAAACTAGTTCCTTATCTGACTTGGTTCATCTCCTCATAAAAGTTTGGGAAGTAAATCTTAATTTAGTTTTGGGACACTAGCCTGGTGTTATCCCCGCCAATTGGCACTACTCATATTTTATGCTCTCTAGTCCAACCACTTAGAAGTCTGTTCTAAAATTTATACTGTGTAAACAATATGGTTTTTGTATTTCTAAAGAAATCAGATTATAAGTATCGACTTATCAACAATCTATAGATCAACAAACATTTTTTATTTTATTTTGTATTCAAAAGGAATCCAGACTAATACTAACAATCTAAAATGCCATAGCCAGGGAATTTCAAGCATGGGAAGAAGAAAATCACATGCTCTTTCTAAATCCAGAATGAGCGAGTCAGTGGATTCAGACTAATTTTTATTCTGGTGTCACTAGTGCAGAACTTATTGTTGAAATTTTGTTTTCGACCTTTTTATTTTTTTTCCGAGCTGGCCAGAAATATGGTTGTGTTGAATAAGTATTCCATTTTTGTAAAAAATATTGCCACTGTTGTGTAGTCTGTCCTCCCATGAATTGTCAAGAAATGGAAGAAGGCAGACCATATGTCAGATCCTTTTGTTGTTTCTGCAGCAAGGGCGGTAGAAACTGGTTTTTAATCTACCCATGTATTATTTTCTTGTCATTTGCCTCTCTTGTCAGATTGGATGGTGGTTATAATATAGCCAATGTGGTGTAGGACTAAATGCAATTTGTTTTTGAATATATCTCGTTTTCAAAAATCTAGGATTAAGGGTGCTTATCCCCCTGGCCCCTTCTTGTCGCCCGGTATTCAATTTTTGTGATAGAAGGGATCGAAGATTCATAACGCATTGGATCGATAGCATTGGATCAATCGAAGTTGCTGTTGACAGTAGGCAGACGTCTATCTGCATACCTCTTCTTCGCCACATCGTTGTTGGAACCCATTCTTCATTCTTCTTTCAGTCGATCTAAGAATTGCAAAATTAAAAACCCTAGGGGCTGAATCCATGCACTCAAGGTAATAATTGTTCCTCTTTCCCTTGGACATTTCTCAGCCTTGACTTGTTTTCTGTTTAATTTTTTTATCTTTCCCTTCGACATTTCTCAGACTTGACTTGTTTTCTGTTTAATTTTTTTATTCGAAATGATGGTTCTCATTCTAGTCTTTCAACCACTATTTAGAGCATTATTCTAGTCTTCCCATGTAGTTTTTTTATCAAAATGACCGGGTTACCAACCAAGCTCCATTACTTATTTTGTCCTTATAGTCATTTCTTTTTGAAAAAACCCACATGGGCCGGGTTACCGACCAAGCTCCATTACTTATTTTGTCCGTATAGTCACTACATGCCCCGGGTTTGATTTTTTGCTTTGCCCCATGTCAAATGTTAGAACATTTGGTACGCTCTCTCAAAATCACAGCAGGGGACCATTAGGTGTAGCTAATCAGGATCATTTATTGATTGGATATGTTTTTAGGATTATGTTAAGAGTGATTTCTTGTTAAAGTACATTAAACTAATGTGTTTATGGGAGTTTTCTCATTTTAATTTTGAGAAAAACTACATGCGGCCGGGTTTGATTTTTTCCTTTGCCCCATGTCAAATGTTAGAACATTTGGTATGCTCTCTCAAAATCACAGCAGGGGACCATTAGGTATAGCTAATCATGATCATTTATTGATTGGATATGTTTTTAGGATTATGTTAAGAGTGACTTCTTGTGGGAGTTTTCTCATTACGGGTGTTTACGAGGAGTTTCTCATAAAGGGCATAATCGACAACTGTTTACTAATGTAACTTCTTTCATGAAGTATATAGTGCATGGTTGCGATACCTAATGTAATGAGTTGTCTAAGAGGCTGAGGCCCATCATATAATCTCTCCTTCTTCATTAATGAGCTTTAATACTTTGCTTGCGTGGATGTTTCCCCTCTGAAATATTGGTGTTTTAATGGTGTTGATAAATGTGTGATTATATAATTTTTCTATGAGATATTTAACAAGTGGTATCGGAGCCTTGGAAGAGAATAACCGGATCGTCAGATTGCTGGAGTTGACACGAGAGGCATCTATGTAAAGAAGAAGCCAGTGCTAACTGCTGGATGCTACATGTTGTTTCCACTTGTGAGCTCCTACTCAATGCTGGGCGTGAAGAAAGCTAATAAAAAAAGAGTGTTGGACGTGAAGAGAGGCCGCGCGTGGAGAATACCGCCCTGGTGGAGAGGAGCCTTGCCTACGTGAAGAATAGCCATACAGAGGGTGGTCCAACGTGGAGGAGATGGAAGAACCCAACGTGGAGGACCATTGACTGTTAGTTACTACTGCTGGAAGGCCCGCACGTGAAGCTGTCTAGACGAGAAAGTATGCACGAATACGTTGGAGACCGATCGTTGGAGACTGATTGCTACAAGGGAGAACCGCCGGACTGTGGAGAAGAAGCCATGAATCTTTGTTGTAGTTGAAGTGAAGAGTCGCGTGGAAGAGTGCATCTGTTTCCTGGACGATCGCACAACCTGAAGAGACCGACGTGTATCTTCTTGCTGCTGGGAGAAGATCCGTGAAGAGGGTGCCAGTGCTACCATTGCTGGATAGGCGTTCGTGTGGAGGAGAGTAACTGCTGGTTGCTGCTGCGAGTGGAAGTGATTTCTAGTTGTTGCTGCAGGATGGTAAATTAAAGAAACAAATTGTGTTATTTTTTATTGGTTATATATATAAATCAAGTCATTCGATTTTTCAAGCCATTCAATCCAGAACTACAACAGTTTGGAGAATATAGTGTTGTTTATTTGGGATTATATATATATATATATATATATATATATAATTTTTTCAACAATGTCTAGCACAAAGTTTGAAATTGAAAAATTTAATGGTAAAAACAATTTTAAACTATGGAAATTAAAGATAAATGATTTTTAAGTTCAACATGGGTTACAGAAATCCTTAGACGGAAAAAGAAAAAGACCTCTAACCATGATAGATGATGAATGTGAGGATTTAGATGCCAAAGCGTTAAGCATAAGGGTGTGTGCAAAAAGTTGAGGGACCTTTTAGATGCAATTCAACTTTTTAGGAACAAGCTCACGTTACATAGAAAAAGAACGCGCTCCTCTTCCATAGCACATGGAATAGTAAATCCGAGCCTGACATGTCAGCAGACATGTAGGCTAGGTAACCATAACGCGCACGCGTTATAGAACTACAAAACGTGCACGCGTTTTGTAACTCTATAACGCGTGCGCGTTTTGTAAATATATAAAAAAAATAAAAAAAAACACAGTCCCGACCGAGAGTCATTTTCACCGAACAGGGGCGCGAATACGACGGCCTGCCCGTGTCTTAGGAGCTTGGAAGAGTGCCCATTCCTCGATTTGAAGACAAATCCTCCAGTGAATCGTCATATTAACAAGTAATTCATTCACCCATAGCTTTTTTTTTTCAATTAGATACTTAAATTACCATTTTTTTATTTGTAAATGCAATAAAAACCATAAAAAAATAAACAACCATCTCATAGCCAAAACACAACCAACCAAAGATGATGATATGCCAATGCCTTTCCCAATACTAAACACATAAATTGATCACATACAATTTGACACAAATGTTTCTAGGCAATGCCATTGGAAAAAACCCTATTGACATGCATTATGGAGGAAGACTAAACTTTTTATTTTCTTTTTTCCTCATAAAAAACAATTTAGATGCTATTCTATATCTAATCAAATGAAACTCTCTAGTACATAAAAAAAAATAGAATAGTCAATAACCCAAACAATTACATGACCAAAAGAGCCTACCCTTCAAGAGAAATTCACCAACAAACCAAATATTGCCTAAAAATCTACATCATATGCCATACATATGAATTAAGGCCTTTAAAATTACAAGCAAGCCAAAATTCCTAGAGATTGTGAAAACCACAACCATTAGAAAAAAAACCACTCTCACTAGAATCTAGGAAGCATAAACAAACATCTTTTCAATATGACTGGAAGCATAAACAAGCATCTTTTCAAAAATTGATGAAAGAACTCGTACTCGCTATAGAACCATGGACAATTTCATAATGGCATTCCCTATTAATCTGCCCATATAGAAGAAATATGGAACAATGAACAATTCCTCCTTTCCTGCCAAAATCCAAACCTTAAACGAAAGACAAACCTCTCAACAAAATTCAAATCATCTTTGTAAGTTAGCGCAACCATCTTTGTAAGCCAGAACAAGTTATATCCAATTCTTACTTAC
This sequence comes from Pseudotsuga menziesii, assembly GCA_001517045.1. Classification (NCBI taxonomy): domain Eukaryota; kingdom Viridiplantae; phylum Streptophyta; class Pinopsida; order Pinales; family Pinaceae; genus Pseudotsuga; species Pseudotsuga menziesii. The sequence goes on from LPNX010172161.1 coordinate 1,073,632, forward strand.
TCATTAACTGAATATAGTCACAAGTTGAACGAAACTTACATTTTAATTGTGAAATGTTTAATCTTAAGTTTAAATAAATATATGTAAGTGAATTTGTCATTAAATTGCTAACTTGAGTTTGATTTAATACATTTTCAATTTTTAAGAGACGTCATTATATGCCATGTATATGTTTCTAATGATTTGCTTATTGATGTTTTTTTGCAGTTGCTGCAATGGATCCGAATGCCGCGATTCTGATTGAGCTTGCCCGCTTAAGGGGCATCAGTGCCTCTTTTCATGGCGGCGATGAGATTCGCCGCTCACTTGCATCCACCATGGATGCTATTGTTGACACTATTTCGCAGTCAACTAATATACTATATGATATCACATCATATAGAGAGAGGAAAAGAAGAGAACAAGAGGATGGATTGGACTATGTGGCAATAAGAAGGCTAAAAATAAAAAAGGAGGAAATTTTTGCATTATTCAGGGATCCTCGGACTGGAGAAATCCCAAATGCAAACCGGCCACATATATCCATTGAGTCGTGCATATACCGACTATTTATCGATAACTTGATGGATAGATGGTATATGGTCTTTGATTTGCCACCGCATAACAACAGGGAAATGCCCCTGTATTTCCTTCGAAAGATGTATGCGGAGTTCGTGTTGCATAAACACGTGAACTATTTTTCTTACTTGGAGTTTCAGGGGATCGGTGGGGGGATGCCCCAAAACTGACCCAATGCGAAGGTCCAAGACCCTAATCACCCTATCCCTGCACCTCGCGCGCCATTGCATGGGCCAGATGTCCCACCTGCAACTCGCGTAGTTGCTGAGACACGGGATGCTTTTTTGACACTGGCACGAGTGGTCCTTCGCCATAGCACTACTCTTCAGCAGATGGGTGGGGATGCAGGACCTAGTGCAGAACCATCCATTGGTGCACCACCACCTACTGGGCCACGAGGACCTAGTGCAGGACCATCCACTGGTGCACCACCACCTACTGGGCCACGAGAACCATCCACCAGTGCACCACCATCGGCACATCCCCAGCAGAGTTCTGATCCTCACGAGTGCACATCGTGTGGTCGTCCCTGCTATGGTATTTCCACAGATGTTGCGTTCAGTGGTTTTTTGAGTGAGGTATGTAGATTTGGTTAATTTTTATAGATTCTTCATTTAATTTCCTCTTTGTACACATATATATAGTTTGAGCTTTAATATATTAATTTTGTGAACTTGCAGTTGTTGCGTTTTGACGCCAGAGACCCCCCGGACTTTGGATTGGGGCATGGCATTGCAACGACCGATCCCTTTGTTGGTGGAGGGATCCATGATGGTACAGGCCCATTTGGTTCTACTGAGGTAAACATTCTAAAATTTCAATTTTTCAATTATGCTTGTCAATAATTTGTTAATTTCCACATACTTTACATGTTAGTTCACTAATTCTATCTATGGTCTAATATTTACAATTATTAAACTTGCAGATCCCAGATTCGTCACTGGGTGGAGAGATCCACGAGACACATCATGGTACCCAGGTAAACATTTTAATATGGTAAACAATTACAGTTGTCATTTTTTAAATACATGTACATGTTTGTTGAATTATGCATACATCTAACTACATGAGTTCACTTGATGATTGTAGGCACCGACCCAAACATCTGGGCCATTGCCTGCAAATGCATCTCCTCCTAGGCCTTCCGTGGACAAGGTTCGTGTGTACATGAGGCGGTACACTCCAAAAAAGACTCGAGTTGCCCACGGCCATGGAGTTTTTGAGCCCATGGTAATGTATATCCTTCGATGATATTTGTTGCTTAACTTGAAATCCAGTGCATAAGTTGTTTTTGTTAATGTTTGATTTGCATGTTTACTGCATCAGGAGCCGAAGTTAACGGAAGAAAATATGGCATCGATTGTTGATGCAGCAGTTGATGCTGCTTCATCAATGGCAGTTAGTCACACCGAGGTATACCTAACTATTTCAACGTCATCTTGACATAGTTTATTATTGTTGTCTATTGTTTATTCATTCATGTCTAACTATGTCAACATTTGGTGATTGTAGGCCCCAGCAGCAGGAGTAGTTCCTACCCCCCCTGTTTCGACCACAGTTGAGGCACCAGCAACAGGAGCAGTTCTTGCCCCCCTTGGTTCTACCACGGCTGAGACCATGGTAATGTATATCCTTTGATGATATTTGAACTCGTTAAGTTGATATAGACATATAGTTTATTATTGTTGTTTAGCTAGACATAGTTTATTATTGTATTTTATTGTTTACTCATGCATGTCTAACTACTTCAACATTTGGTGATTGTAGCCACCAACAGAAGAAGTAGCTCCTGGCCCCCTCGGTCCGACCATCATTGATGTTGAACCAACGGCTCCGTCTGCGACACAAGGAACTGAACTCCAGCTATCACTGGATGTTGTTGAGGTGAGATGTCTATTGATGACTAATTGTTTCATTCAATTTCCAACAAGATGTTGATAGGTTTTGAGTTAATTGAGATATGGTATTGTAGATTCCGGCTCCACTTAGGAGGAGATATGGTATTGCAGAGTCCGGCTCCACTGAGGAGGATCCATCGACGCACATTGATCCCAGAGATGAGCCTAGTGGATCAAAGTCGGGAAAGAACAAGAGGAAGCTTGACTTCTGATACATGCATTATAGAATATATGTACATTTGCATACATGTGCAAGTGGCTTGGATAGTTTTGGATACATGTACTTTTGGATAGTTTTGGATATATATGTACTTTTGGATACATGTACTGTTGGAGACATGTACTTTTGGATATATATCTACTTTTTTATACATGTACATTGCTATTTCACTTATAAATGAATGATATATTTCACTTCGTATGAGTTCTTCGGTTTCCACATGTTGTTATGTCAATCTATTGTGTGGATTATCTATTATTTATGAATGCACTATGTCAAAGTTCTTGCACGTGTAATTAAATCAAACTAAGTGCAATACAATGTAATACAATGTTTCAATGAACTCACGACATGCACACTAATTGGATACATCTAATTAAATGTAGTGAGCTTGGATGATAAAATTACAAGTTACGTGAATGTTGAAGTGTAATATAATAAAAATAGATTACAAGTCAAGTTAATGTTTAAGTGTAATATAATAAAAATAAATTACAAGGCAAGTTAATGTTTAAGTGTAATATAATAAAAATAGATTACAAGTCAAGTTAATGTTTAAGTGTAATATAATAAAAATAAATTACAAGTTAAGTAAAGGTTTATGAAAGAGGTTTTTTCCCTGGATGTGCTATGTGTCTAGTTGCATTGGTGCACTATATAGAAGTTTGTATTTGTATTGTATATAGCGAGGCACACCAAAGAACAAAAGATTTGTGTACATTACCACACCTAGATAGAGGTAGTTGAACTATGAATGTTGACCTATACTGCTTATGGTATTCTCTAGAACCACATCAGTGTGCATGTTACAATATGGAACACTAAGACATATAGTCTGCTATATATTGGTTCAACAATATATAGCAGACTAGGAAAGTCTAATAAAACGTTTGACATAACTCATTGGAGTGGAAATAGCCATGCATACATAGCAAAATATCAAATTACTACATAAAAGATTCAACCAACAACATGAATTATACGAGGACTCTCATCCAATCACGTATTTAATTATTCCCAGCACATGATTATCACATTTCAATGGAATACATGGAACCTTAATATAACATATAATGCTCATCATGGATCACAAAAGGATCAAACTTGGTATCTTGCCATCGTTCATCTTTGGACCTTTACAGGATCGATATTTCCAACATAAGTTCATGAGTACAAATTATAGATGTACATATATAGGAAAGTGCAACATAAAACATTACTAGAAAGGACAATGGACATAAATTTAACATATAAACAACTATAAATCACATATCAAATCTCAAATTCTTTGCAACGTTACAATAGTTAAGAAAATAACTTTCACAAGGTAAATTGTTAGCCATGGGTGGTTGAATGGCAATAACAATGCTCCACCCAACTGTAGATTCTCCGAAGGTTTCTACTTTTCCGTTTGAAGACCACACTTAAGTTGGGCAATGATAATCCGCTAGGGTTGATGGTAACTTGAGATACATATTTTTTAGCTATCGGTGACAAACATCCCAGGTCTAGTAATGAGGTGGGTCCACATTACAGATTATAGGAAGTGCACTGGGCAGAGTTGACCCACCAATGCCAGATTTGCATTGAAGTGCACTGGGCAAAAAACTAGTTTAGGAAATGACTGTACAACGGCGTCATTGGGCCACAAGGACACGAGGGACAGGGCCACCTAGGGGTAATGGCATGCCAGGAGACCAACGGATTCGACGGTTCGTCGATCCGACCTCCGGTTGCCGAGATATGTCAAGTTGCAGGTCACATGAAAATGCCATTCAAGGACAATTGGTCAATCTTGGTCCGGGAGCAAAAAACCAAATGGAGCGACGAAAGTGCGTGCCGTCGGCTCCTGCAAGTGTGTATGGGCAATGCGGATGTGGGTAGGCCACCAACACTTGCTCGGTCTAGGGTTTTGCAGAGTTGACCCACCAATGCCAGATTTGCATTGAAGTGCACTGGGCAAAAAACTAGTTTAGGAAATGACTGTACAACGGCGTCATTGGGCCATGAGGACACAAGGGAGAGGGCCACCTAGGGGTAATGGCATGCCAGGAGACCAACGGATTCGACGGTTCGTCGATCCGACCTCCGGTTGCCGAGATATGTTAAGTTGCAGGTCGCATGAAAATGTCGTTCAGGGACAATTGGTCAATCTTGGTTCGGGAGCAAAAAACCAAACGAAGCGACGAAAGTGTGTGCCGTCGGATCCTGCAAGTGTGTATGGGAAATGCCGACGTGGGTAGACCACCAACACTTGCTCAGTCTAGGGTTTTGCAGAGTTGACCCACCAATGCCAGATTTGCATTGAAGTGCACTGGGCAAAAAACTAGTTTAGGAAATGACTGTACAACGGCGTCATTGGGCCATGAGGACACAAGGGAGAGGGCCACCTAGGGGTAATGGCATGCCAGGAGACCAACAGATTCGACGGTTCATCGATCCGACCTCCGGTTGCCGAGATATGTCAAGTTGCAGGTCGCATGAAAATGTCGTTCAAGGACAATTGGTCAATCTTGGTCCGGGAGCAAAAAACCAAACGAAGCGACGAAAGTACGTGCCGTCGGCTCTTGCAAGTGTGTATGGGAAATGTTGACGTGGGTAGACCACCAAAACTTTATCGGTCTAGCGTTTTGCAGAGTTGACCCACCAATGCCAGATTTGCATTGAAGTGCACTGGGCAAAAAACTAGTTTAGGAAATGACTGTACAACGGCGTCATTGGGCCATGAGGACATGAGGGAGAGGGCCACCTAGGGGTAATGGAATGCTAGGAGACCAACGGATTCGACGGTTCATCGATCCAACCTTCGGTTGCCGAGATATGTCAAGTTGCAGGTCGCATGAAAATGTTGTTCAAGGACAATTGGTCAATCTTGGTCTGGGAGCAAAAACCCAAACGGAGCGATGAAAGTGCGTGCCGTCGGCTCCTGTAAGTGTGTATGCGAAATTCTGACATGGGTAGACCACCAACACTTGCTCGGTCTAGGTTTTTGCAGAGTTGATCCACCAATGCCAGATTTGCATTGAAGTGCACTGGGCAAAAAACTAGTTTAGGAAATGACTGTACAGCGGCGTCATTGGGCCACGAGGACACGAGGGAGAGGGCCACCTAGGGGTAATGGCATGCCAGGAGACCAACAGATTTGACGGTTCGTCGATCCGACCTCCGGTTGCCGAGATATGTCAAGTTGCAGGTCACATGAAAATGCCATTCAAGGACAATTGGTCAATCTTGGTCCAGGAGCAAAAAACCAAATGGAGTGACAAAAGTGCGTGCCGTCGGCTCTTGCAAGTGTGTATGGGAAATGCCGACGTGGGTAGACCACCAACACTTGCTCGGTCTAGGGTTTTGCAGAGTTGACCCACCAATGCCAGATTTGCATTGAAGTGCACTGGGCAAAAAACTAGTTTAGGAAATGACTGTACAACGGCGTCATTGGGTCACAAGGACACGAGGGAGAGGGCCACCTAGGGGTAATGGCATGCCAGGAGACAAACTGATTCGACGGTTCGTCGATCCGACCTCCGGTTGCTGAGATATGTCAAGTTGCAGGTCGCATGAAAATGTCGTTCAAGGACACTTTTACTACAAGCTAGGAATTGCATACGAGCTAGTATAAA
>LPNX010172167.1:12097-22645 GCA_001517045.1 Pseudotsuga menziesii
AAAGGTGTTTGTAAGCCGTGATGCCTGCATTGCATGCCTCGAGGAAGTGCAGTTGGAGTACTTTGTTGTTACCATGTTATTAGTTTTTCATGCAATTTTATTTATATACTGATCATAATCCCAATTTTAAATTTTAAATTTATTTATTAGGGGGGCTGTGAGAACACTTGCAGTACTGTTGTTAGCATGTTTTGTAGTGATTGTATTCTTATTGCATGCGGCGCTTACAGCTTGGATACTGCATTTAATACTAAAATTTTAAAAATAATTAACAACCAAATTATTTGGCCTTAAGATTAAGAATGAGTTGTTTGAAGCTCAATTTTGGACTTTTTTTTTTACTTGGCTAGCTAAAATGTTAATGTTACTGAGTTTTAACTAATACATATAGTAAACTAAATGTTAATTCTTTTACCACTAAATAAGAATACAGTTTTAATAAAATGAATCACTTAATGCATAAAATTAACTAATGGTTAACAATGAGTTTATGAGTTTGTTTATGCTTTTTCAAGCCAATTATATTGTCTAGATTGATTTTATTCCTATTCCATGTGGGGCTTACAGCCTCGATACTGCACTTAATACTAAAATTTTAAAAGTAATTAACAACCAAACTATTTAGCCTTAAGATTAAGAATAATGAGTTGTTTGAAGCTCAATTTTGACCTCTTCTTTGAACTGGATAGCTAAAATGTTAATGTTACTGAGTTTTAACTAATGCATATAGTTAACTAAATGTTAATTTTTAGAGTTTGACCATTATTTGGTTTTGGCTCTGTTGAGGAATGGAAGGCTTTCAAGGAAGTTCTAGATATATTTTGTGAAGCTTCTCGCATGAGTATAAATATTAATAAATCCAGTTTCCTTCATAATGACCTAGATGCAGATTTCCTTCAAAATTTAGCTGGCATTTTTCCCTACAGAATTGATTTGCTATCTAAAGGATTTGTTTATCTTGGTTGCTATCTGAAGGTGCTTACTTAATAAGAGATTGGCTCTAGCTTGTTGCTAAATTTGAAAAAAGGATTTCCCATTGGACCAATTGAATGCTGTCTTTAGGAGGCCGACTTGTTCTCATTCGCTCAGTCCTCACGAGTATCCCAGTTTACTAGTTATCCCTCTTTCCTATTCCGGCCAGCATTCTTGACAGACTTAGGAAGCTTATCTTCTCATTCCTCTGGGGTTCCTCAACAAATAAATCTAAATTTCATCTCATGAATTGGAAAGAGGTGGCCCGTCCGATTTCTCAGGGAGGTTGGGGGATCAAACACTTACCCAGTTTCATCCTTTCTTTAAGATTGAAAATTTTCTGGATGGTGCTAAATAGTTTTGGCATCTGGAATAAGCTCATCTCAGTAAAATACTTGAAGAATAGACCTGTCGATATCTGGTTAAGAGAAAAAATATTTGCTGTTCAAAATGTCTCTATTTTATGGAGAGGGTTTGTTGAAACTTTGCCGTGGATGGGCAAAGGTCTGATCTGGAATTTTGGAAATGGATCTTCTGTTCGGATTGGGGTTGATTCCATGGTAGGTTTTGGATCAAATTACATTCTGCCAGCTGGTTTATGGGAGTATTTAGAAGATTCTGGTATTGTTAGATTAAATCAGGCAAGAAATCTTACCTTTTCATCTTCTTCTTAATGGTTTTCAGCTATTGATTTAGACCTTTGTAATGATTGGAAATTACATTGGGAAAGCTATGTTCGGGGTTTGGAATATGGCAGAATATTTTTATCAGAACAAGATGATTCTCTTCTCTGGTCTCATTCAAATTTTGTAGGCCCCTTATGTGCTGCTAAAGGATATGACAGCATCTCTTTCAGCTGTTTTGAGACTCCAGACCCTTCGTTGGAATTCCTTTCGCATCAACGTATCCCCCCCTGAAAATTGTCTGTTTTACATGGCTCGTCATTAAAGGGTGTATCTTAACCTGGGATCAACTATAGAGAAAAGGCTTTCAGGGGCCAAGCAAATGCATCCTTTGTGGAAATAATTGGGAAGATATACCCCATCTCTTTTTATCGTGCCCTATCAGTTTGAGAACTTTCTCTTACTTTGCTGATAAATTTGGTGTTGTATTTCCCACCCAGGACTCGGTCTACTCTCTCTTGATCCATTGGTTTAACTCCCAGTTTAGCAAGGATGCCTATAGATATCTGCCTTTTTTCATATCATGGATTATTTGGAACCTTCAAAACAAGTGTATCTTTGAAAAATGGAAACCTGCTCTTTCATCCTTTTTCATCAGAGTTGAAGGCCTGTTAAACACTTATCCTGCTCCCACTAAATCTTTGAAGATCCAGAATGTTGGTTCCAAACCTGCTCTGACCTTTCCCTGTGGCTTTTTTGATGGGGCCTCTGCAACAAATATATGTGGTTCAGGATGTGTTCTTTATCTGAATGATCAGCATTATTTCTGTTTTTCCATTGGTTGTGGTCTTGGTACAAATACAAGAGCTGAACTTTTGGCTACTTGGGCTGTTCTAAGAATAAGTCAGTTGATGGGTATTCCAATTCAGTTGATATTTGGTGACTCTTTGATTATTATTTCTTGGCTTAATCAATCGTCGGCACTTGATGTTCCCACTCTGATGCACTGGGGAAAAGATATAAGAAAATTGCTTCTTTTGGCTCCTCAGGTGATCTTCAAGCACATTTTCCGAGAGCATAACTCCCTGGTAGATGGACTCTCAAAGAAGGCTTTAAATTTGGATTTGGGTCATGGTTCTTTCTCAGAATTTTTGGATGGCAAGGTCATCAATGAAGGACAATGTGTCCTATTTTAATGCTGAGTTTTTTCAGCCATCAGTTGCCATCAATATTTATTGGTGCTTTCTATAAGGAAGGGAAGCAATGAAGTTTGCAAAATAAGGGAGGGAAGCAATGAAGTTTGCAAAAAATATAAGGGAGGGAAGCAATGAAGTTTGCAAACTAACTGCAACTCAAGTAGCGATCGAGCTCTATCGCTGGTGGGGAATCAAGAAAGGTATTTGTAAGTCGTGATGCCTGCATTGCATGCCTCGAGGAAGTGTAGTTGCAGTACTTTGTTGTTACCATGTTATTATTTTTTCATGCAATTTTATTTATATAATGATCATAATCCCAATTTTAAATTTTAATTTTATTTATTAGTGGGACTGTGAGAACACTTGCAGTACTGTTGTTAGCTGTTTTGTAGTGATTTTATTCTTATTGTATGTGGCGCTTACAGCTTGGATACTGCATTTAATACTAAAATTTTAAAAATAATTAACAACCAAATTATTTGGCCTTAAGATTAAGAATGAGTTGTTTGAAGCTCAATTTTGGACTTCTTTTTTGACTTGGCTAGCTAAAATGTTAATGTTACTGAGTTTTAACTAATACATATAGTAAACTAAATGTTAATTTTTTGACCACTAAATAAGAATACAGTTTTAATAAAAAGAATCACTTAATGCATATAATTAACTAATGGTTAACAATGAGTTTATGAGTTTGTTTATGCTTTTTCAAGCCAATTATATTGTCTAGATTGATTTTATTCCTATTCCATGTGGGGCTTACAGCCTACACTTAATACTAAAATTTTAAAAGTAATTAACAACCAAATTATTTAGCCTTAAGATTAAGAATAATGAGTTGTTTGAAGCTCAATTTTTGACCTCTTCTTTGACCTGGCTAGCTAAAATGTTAATGTTACTGAGTTTTAACTAATGCATATAGTTAACTAAATGTTAATTTGTAGAGTTTGACCATTATTTGGTTTTGGCTCTATTGAGGAATGGAAGGCTTTCAAGGAAGTTCTAGATATATTTTGTGAAGCTTCTGGTATGAGTATAAATATTAATAAATCTAGTTTCCTTCATAATGACCTGGATGCGGATTTCCTTCAAAATTTAGCTGGCATTTTTCCCTACATAATTGATTTGCTATCTAAAGGCTTTGTTTATCTTTGTTGCTATCTGAAGCCTTCTGCTTACTTAATAAGAGATTGGCTCTGGCTTGTTGCTAAATTTGAAAAAAGGATTTCCCATTGGACCAATCGAATGGTGTCTTTAGGAGGCCAACTTGTTCTCATTCTCTCAGTCCTCATGAGTATCCCAGTTTACTGGTTATCCCTCTTTCCTATTCCGGCCAGCATTCTTGACAGACTCAGGAAGCTTATCTTCTCATTCCTCTGGGGTTCCTCAACAAATAAATCTAAATTTCATCTCATGAATTGGAAAGATCTGGCCCATCCGATTTCTCAGGGAGGTTGGGGGATCAAACACTTACCCAGTTTCAGCCTTTCTTTAAGATTGAAAAGTTTCTGGATGGTGCTAAATAGTTCTGGCATCTGGAATAAGCTCATCTCAGTAAAATACTTGAAGAATAGACCTGTCCATATCTGGTTAAGAGAAAAAAGATTTGCTGTTCAAAATGTCTCTATTTTATGGAGAGGGTTTGTTGAAACTTTGCCGTGGCTGGGCAAAGGTCTGATCTGGAATGTTGCAAATGGATCTTCTGTTCGGATTGAGGTTGATTCCATGGTAGGTTTTGGATCAAATTACATTCTTCCAGCTGGTTTACAAGAGTATTTAGAATATTTTGGTATTGTTACATTAAATCAAGAAAGAAATCTTACCTTTTCAGCTTCTTCTTACTGGTTTTCAGCTGCTGATTTAGACCTTTGTAATGATTGGAAATTACATTGGGAAAGCTATGTTCGGGGTTTGGAATATGGCAGAATATTTTTATCAGAACAAGATGATTCTCTTCTCTGGTCTCATTCAAATTTTGTAGGCTCCTTATCTGCTGCTAAAGGATATGACAGCATCTCTTTCAGTTGTTTTGGGACTCCAGACCCTTCGCTGGAATTCCTTTGGCATCAACGTATCCCCCTGGAAATTATCTGTTTTACATGGCTCATCATTAAAAGGGCATATATTAACCTGGGATCAACTATAGAGAAAAGGCTTTCAGGGGCCAAGCAAATGCATCCTTTGTGGAAATAATTCGGAAGATATACCCCATCTCTTTTTATCGTGCCCTATCAGTTTGAGAACTTTCTCTTACTTTGCTGATAAATTTGGTGTTGTATTTCCCACCCAGGACTCGGTCTACTCTCTCTTGATCCATTGGTTTAACTCCCCCTTTAGCAAGGATGCCTATAGATATCTGCCTTTTTTCATATTATGGATTATTTGGAACCTTCGAAACAAGTGTATCTTTGAAAACTGGAAACCTGCTCTTCCAGCCTTATTCATCAGAGTTGAAGACCTGTTAAACACTTATCCTGCTCCCACTAAATCTTTGAAGATCCGGAATGTTGGTTCCAAACCTGCTCTGACCTTTCCCTGTGGCTTTTTTGATGGGGCCTCTGTAGCAAATATATGTGGTTCAGGATGTGTTCTTTGTCTGAATGATCAACATTATTTCTGTTTTTCCATTGGTTGTGGTCTTGGTACAAATACAAGAGCTGAACTTTTGGTTGCTTGGGCTGTTCTCAGAATCAGTCAGTTGATGGGTATTCCAATTCAGTTGATATTTGGTGACTCTTTGATTATTATTTCTTGGCTTAATCGATCGTCGACACTTGATGTTCCCACTCTGATGCACTGGGGAAAAGATATAAGAAAATTGCTTCTTTTGGCTCCTCAGGTGATCTTCAAGCACGTTTTCCGAGAGCATAACTCCCTGGCAGATGGACTCTCAAAGAAGGCTTTAAATTTGGATTTGGGTCATTGTTCTTTCTCAGAATTTTTGGATGGCAAGGTCATCAACGAAGGACAATTTGTCCTATTTTAATCCTGAGTTTTTTCAGCCATCAGTTGCCATCAATATTTGTTGGTGCTTGCTTTAAGGGAGGGAAGCAATGAAGTTTGCAAAATAACTGCAACTCAAGTAGCGATCGAGCTCTATCCCTGGTAGGGAATCAAGAAAGGTATTTGTAAGCCGTGATTCCTGCATTGCATGCCTCGAGGAAGTGCAGTTGCAGTACTTTGTTGTTACCATGTTATTAGTTTTTCATGCAATTTTATTTATATACTGATCATAATCCCAATTTTAAATTTTAATTTTATTTATTAGTGGGACTGTGAGAACACTTGCAGTACTGTTGTTAGCATGTTTTGTAGTGATTTTATTCTTATTGCATGCGGTGCTTACAGCTTGGATACTGCATTTAATACTAAAATTTTAAAAATAATTAACAACCAAATTATGTGGCCTTAAGATTAAGAATGAGTTGTTTGAAGCTCAATTTTGGACTTCTTTTTTGACTTGGCTAGCTAAACTGTTAATGTTACTGAGTTTTAACTAATACATATAGTTAACTAAATGTTAATTTTTTGACCACTAAAAAAGAATACAGTTTTAATAAAAAGAATCACTTAATGCATATAATTAACTAATGGTTAACAATGAGTTTATGAGTTTGTTTATGCCTTTTCAAGCCAATTATATTGTCTAGATTGATTTTATTCCTATTCCATGCGGGGCTTACAGCCTGGATACTGCACTTAATACTAAAATTTTAAAAGTAATTAACAACCAAATTATTTAGCCTTAAGATTAAGAATAATGAGTTGTTTGAAGCTCAATTTTTGACCTCTTCTTTGACCTCGCTAGCTAAAATGTTAATGTTACTGAGTTTTAACTAATGCATATAGTTAACTAAATGTTAATTTTTAGAGTTTCACCATTATTTGGTTTTGGCTCTATTGAGGAATGGAAGGCGTTCAAGGAAATTCTAGATATATTTTATGAAGCTTCTGGCATGAGTATAAATATTAATAAATCCAGTTTCCTTCATAATGACCTAGATGCAGATTTCCTTCAAAATTTAGCTGGCATTTTTCCCTACAGAATTGATTTGCTATCTAAAGGATTTGTTTATCTTGGTTGCTATTTGAAGCCTTCTAGTTAGTTAATAAGAGATTGGCTCTGGCTTGTTGCTAAATTTGAAAAAAGGATTTCCCATTGGACTAATCGAATGCTGTCTTTAGGAGGCCAACTTGTTCTCATTCGCTCAGTCCTCACGAGTATCCCAGTTTACTGGTTATCCCTCTTTCCTATTTCGTCCAGCATTCTTGACAGACTCAGGAAGCTTATCTTCTCATTCCTCTGGGGTTCCTCAACAAATAAATCTAAATTTCATCTTATGAATTGGAAAGAGCTGCCCCATCCGATTTCTCAGGGAGGTTGGGGGATCAAACACTTACCCAGTTTCAGCCTTTCTTTAAGATTGAAAAGTTTTTGGATGGTGCTAAATAGTTCTGGCATCTGGAATAAGCTCATGTCAGTAAAATACTTGAAGAATAGACCTATCCATATCTGGTTAAGAGAAAAAAGATTTGCTGTTCAAAATGTCTCTATTTTATGGAGAGGGTTTGTTGAAACTTTGCTGTGGATGGGCAAAGGTCTGATCTGGAATGTTGGAAATGGATCTTCTGTTCGGATTGGGGTTGATTCCATGGTAGGTTTTGGATCAAATTACATTCTGCCAGCTGCTTTACAGGAGTATTTCGAATATTTTGGTATTGTTACATTAAATCAGGCAAGAAATCTTACCTTTTCAGCTTCTTCTTACTGGTTTTCAGCTGCTGATTTAGACCTTTGTAATGATTGGAAATTACATTGGGAAAGCTATGTTCGGGGTTTGGAATATGGCAGAATATTTTTATCAGAACAAGATGATTCTCTTCTCTGGTCTCATTCAAATTTTGTAGGCTCCTTATCTGCTGCTAAAGGATATGACAGCATCTCTTTCAGTTGTTTTGAGACTCCAGACCCTTCGCTGGAATTCCTTTGGCATCAATGTATCCCCCTGAAAATTATCTGTTTTACATGGCTCATCATTAAAGGGCGTATCTTAACCTGGGATCAACTGCAAAGAAAAGGATTTCAGGGGCCAAGCAAATGCATCCTTTGTGGAAATAATTCGGAAGATATACCCCATCTCTTTTTATCGTGCCCTACCAGTTTGAGAACTTTCTCTTACTTTGCTGATAAATTTGTTGTTGTATTTCCCACCCAGGACTTGGTCTACTCTCTCTTGATCCATTGGTTTAACTCCCCCTTTAGCAAGGATGCCTATAGATATTTGCCTTTTTTCATATTATGGGTTATTTGGAACCTTCGAGACAAGTGTATCTTTGAAAAATGGAAACTTGCTCTTCCATCCTTATTCATCAGAGTTGAAGGCCTATTAAGCACTTATCCTGCTCCCACTAAATCTTTGAAGATCCGTAATGTTGGTTCCAAACCTGCTCAGATATTTCCGTGTGGCTATGGGGCCTCTCCAACAAATATATGTGGTTCAAGATGTGTTCTTTATCTAAATGATCAACATTATTTCTGTTTTTCCATTGGTTGTGGTCTTGGTACAAATACAAGAGCTGAACTTTTGGCTGCTTGGGTTGTTCTCAGAATAAGTCAGTTGATGGGTATTCCAATTCAGTTGATATTTGGTGACTCTTTGATTATTATTTCTTGGCTTAATCGATCGTCGGCACTTGATGTTCCCACTCTGATGCACTGGGGAAAAGATATAATAAAATTGCTTCTTCTGGCTCCTCAGGTGATCTTCAAGCACATTTTCCGGGAGCATAACTCCCTGGAAGATGGACTCTCAAAGAAGGCTTTAAATTTGGATTTGGGTCATGGTTCTTTCTCATAATTTTTGGATGGCAAGGTCATCAATGAAGGACAATTTGTCCTATTTTAATGCCAAGCTTTTTCAGCCATCAGTTGCCATCAATATTTATTGGTGCTTGCTATATGTTTCTGTCTTGGTTAGAGTCCTCTCTGCTAGAAAGTTTTGCTCCAGAATTTTTGGTTGATGATCTCCTTCGATTCTATCATTTTTTCTGACCTGTTTTATACAGGAATGATGAGTAAATTCTGTCATGATCAGACTTTAGTTCTTCTATCTTGTAGGATGCAGTATATTATTTGAACATTTCTGTTATTGCTTTGACATTCTGATTGCTGTCTATTATGACTGTGTTTTTCTCAGTCTACTGACACATATCTTTGCTGATTGCTGATTATTGAGTGCCCACTTAATTGGTGCTATGTAAAAGATGTCTTTTGATTCAATTGAATAACATTTTCTTCTGAAAAAAAAAAAAAAAAGAATCACTTAATGCATATAATTAACTAATGGTTAACAATGGGTTTATGAGTTTGTTTATGCTTTTTCATCTATGACCTGTTGATTTGATACCAATCGTTCAAAAGTTTAAATAAACAATTATATTAAAAACTCTAAAAAATATAAGTTAGCTCATAAATGGATAACTCATACAAATACATGGATAAATCATAGCTAATGAATGGATAATGGAGAGTTCACGGAAAATAACTAGAAGAATGTGAGATTAAAAAAAAAGGTTTGTGATAACTTGTAGCTAGGTATCGATAATATGAGGAATAAAAAAAAATCCAAAATATCTTAAACTTTTCACAATTATCTCCCAACAATTTAATACATATCCATTTAATCCATATACACAAACTATATGGGTGAGCTAGTATAAGGTTAAAATGTTTAGTTTTTCAAAATATATTACCAGAATGATATGTTTAATGTTAATAAAAAAATTTAATTTAGAGATAGATCAAAGATTTCAAATTAAAAACAATTTGAAATTATAAAAGTTATAAGTTAGCTCATAAATGGATAACTCATAAATGGGAATATGAAAACACTTGGCAGTAGTGTTGTTAGCATGTTATTCATAATGAGAGCCGATGAATTGTAGTGATTTTATTCCTGTTCCATGCGGGTCTTACAGCATGATACTAAATTATTAATGGCTACCAATATGTTTATGGGTTTAATAAATTTTAATATAAATTTTAAATGATTATAATTATTTTATATTTTAAAATTAAATTTTATAAACAAAATGCTGTACATATCGAGGTTATATGGAATAATATATTTTATTAAATGTTAAAACTTTTAATTTTAATTTTAATGGTGTTTTAGAATTGATATAAAGTTATAAGTCTTTAATAATTACGCTTGTTAACCCTTATTTTTCCAAGTGTTATAAAGCTATTACATTTCACTGTAGTACATGTGTAATGAGAAATACTTAGAATAGCAGAATTTAACATAAATAAAAGATCATAAAATTTAATTTAGGTTAAATATAATCTAAAATTTGTTAAAACCCTCTAATGCTTATTTAAAATTTGTTTGTCCCTAACAACTCATGATTTTATGATTGGGGTCTTTTGAAAACTATATTATTGCCAATATTCTATTTCGACAATCATTCATACTTTCTACTAGATTGCTAGAAATGCAGATGCTCTTCCATGGTTCATGATCCGGGAATCAATTATTCAATTCTCTAATTCTACATTACAACACTTTCTTCTTCATAAATATCTTGTTTGTGGGAGATTTACATGCCAAAATAGAATCATCATTAAACCCAGTTGGGGTTCCATCCCTATAGCCTAGCTTGGATACTGCACTTAACACTAAAATTTTAAAAATAATTAGCAACCAAATTCTTTAGCCTTAAGATTAAGAATAATGAGTTGTTTGACACTCATTTTTGGA
>LPNX010172211.1:241-14667 GCA_001517045.1 Pseudotsuga menziesii
CTTCAAATATGTGTTTTTGGAGTGAGTTTGACATCACCAGGAGGCAATTTTATGATACCAAGGTTGTACACCCAGGGTGCACATTTTTGTTATACATTACGTTACATATAGTCATACTCTAGTGATTACAGTTGGATGGTGGTATTTCAATGGTAATTCTAGCCTTCAATTGACCCACCTCAAGCAATTGTGGTATATCTACAATTGTGGTCCTGTGCTTAGAACCCTAGATAACAGTGGATTAAAGGACATTCTGTGGTGGAAATCTGGTGACTCTGCTACTGCATATCTCACCAGACTCAAAGGAGACTGGGTTCTCCCCTTTTTCAAATTGAGTCTTCTTGGGTATTCCAAGCCATGGGTTTCCCATGTTTTCATGGGAACTCAGTAGGACATCCTTGATATCAAGAAAATCCTTCAGTGACAGGACTACATCAATGAAAACAGTTTTACCATGCTTTCTGTGAAAAATACTATACAAAGCAAGGAGTATGTCATCATCTCGTAGAACTTGAAAATCCTGGATATAGTCATGCAACAAAGGAGGAAAATACAAGCCTTGGAGTTTGAGTGCTTGAACCTTAAATTCATCATTGAAAAAGCTCATCAAATGCACTTAGACTACATCATCAAATCATAGGTAGACTTTGGGTTCCACTACAACATATTTATACCAAAGAAGATGAAACTATTTCACAATAGTTTGAAGATATCGAGCTTGAGAACCCAAGGATATAGGATGTCCACGCAGAACTTCGAAGAGCCTATAGCCAGGATATTTTTCACTAAAGCATGATATGTAAAATACTTTTTGTATTAGGTACTTCTATTAGATATATACTATTAGGAGCTCTCTAGTTTACTTTGAAAATTTAATCTCTGTTTTAAAAGCCTTGTGAGAATTGAAGATTTGGTGCTCACTCCTAGAATACTATCTAGTTTTTTTATTACCTAGCTGTACAGTTTTGCTTTAGCCATTTTAAATTTCTAACACTATGCTACTAACAAATTTTTGAATAAATGTCACTTCTAATTGTAGAAAATGGAGAAAAAGTGGCCTTTTAATACCTTTAAAAAATTCTCTTTGGTTGAATTTTGCAATCATGGATTAGTCCTATCCAATCATGGAAATTGGTCAAACTGATCTAGTGGGTACTTGATTAAGGACTAATAACATCAGTTTGCAATTGTTTTATAATTCTTCATCGATGGTAAATCCATCACCTACTCATTCAAATATGAAGAATGAAGCTCTAAGGATGACAAAAACTGTGGGTATTGCAACAAAGACAACTGATTTGTCACTATTGTTGACCAGTTACAGCTATAACTGGCACATAAAGAATTCTGATGTCACCCAGCTTAGCCTTGTCATTGCATTGTGGACACTACACATTATTTACATAAATACAAAATTATAATCTCGAAGATTTGTTTCAACAAAAACGATAAATATATATTTAATCTTTTTCATGAACTTTATAGTCTTACCAGTTCATTTAACATGACACCATGGAAAACAACAATTTGTGAGCTTGCATATTCTTACCTTTCCAATATTGTTCTTATGTCATTGAAGCCACTCTCTAATACAGGAGATGCCAAACATGCGCCCACAGGAAAGGGAGCTGCATTTTCATATTTCAAATGTTAGTCTTTAGACATTTGAGAATCGTATAAATAAATAAAAACATTTTGCTGTAAGAAAGATAATTTATCTGATTTTTGATAGCATGATATAGAGGACTAAAGAAACATCAGACAAACAAGAGACTAGCAACTGAATTTGGTGTATCTACATATTTCAGTAGAGAATACACACCAGAAAATCAATCTTGCAAGGCAGTCATGAGAGGCAGGCACTGCTCCTTGAAAAGGGGACCAACTACTCTCCATCTCACCCAAATTTCCATCCTTTGTGATGTTATCCGTCTCTCCAAATTTTATGTTCTATTGAGGCCTGGAAATTCACAGGCAACAACAGCAAGGGATTCTCCCCAGTCAACGTTCCCAACTAGCCCGTGACTGTTTGGTGTAGGGAATTCATCCGGTTTGCGGTTTGGCTACCGTAGGTCAAGTAACAAAACAAAGGGGTTTACAGGTTGCGGCCCGGTCCACCGTATATATTTTGTATTTTTGACTTTAAGTATGATATGCAAGTGCCTATCTAAGATGCAAATTGATGAAGAATGCAAGGAGTGGTCACAATGTGATGCGTAGGTTCTTACCTCTCGTCTTAGACTCTCTTGCATCTAAATCACACACAACTACAAAACAACACTAGCTAAGTTGTCCCTAGGGAGCAAGATTATCAATTCATGAGTAATGTAATATTGTTCATATGTTAAGATAAATCACAGATAGTTGTTCTTAGAATCAAAACACATAAACATGAATAAAGATATGCACAACAAGATAGCTCGTCAACTATTAAAACATTCATTACTCATAGTGGAAATGATCACAGAATAAACCAAAGAACATTCATGTAAGAACATAGGTTCAGAAAGTTAGAACGATCTCACGGTTAATGAAACACAACTGAAAATGAAATAGTTCCCCTTCAACATGGTTCATTTCATCACATTTGAACATTCCACACAGCACTTTCTCCAACATGCAAAAATTTGTAATTTATTATTGCAAAATGAAGTAGTTCCTCTTACAACAAGTAGTTCACAAGTTTCTCTAGGAAAAAACCCCTTCTCATATCTAATTCCTCTATATTTATACAAAAGAAAAATTGTTGGGCTGCCCACAAATGACTCTTGGGCTTCCCCAACTCTTCACCTCCCACACTTTCTTACATTAAGTGCCTATAGAATTTACAATATATTACAATAAAACAAACAATTGAAAGCACTTATGAGGAGGGCCCTGCTTGGCTGTTCAAGAACTTCTTCCATGCTCAAGGTTCTGAGGCGATGTTTTTGAACTCAGAAGGTTCTAAAAAACGAATATTGATCTCAAATTTAGCGGCCTGATTTCTTATTGCTTCGATCCCGGCTGAGCTCATATGAAGTTGATCCTCTAGCAACTGTACACTAACCGCGGAGTGAGCTACCTCATTTCTTAGGGTTTACTCATCTAGGGCCTTGATGTGCTGAATCCATTGTTCATCTTCATGATATCTCCTTTGCAACATCTCCAAAAATAGGTTGTGGTATGGAAAGGTGTCCATCCTCTGTTCAGCAACAACCTGGCAACGATTGTAAGTAATCAAGAGCCTCCTACAGAACTCTGCACAAGCTCCCTTTGTCTTCTTTATAGCCATCTTGAATTCTTCGGCTGTGTTTATTGCAAACTCCAATAAATCATAGTCTTGCCTCAGGCCTTGTTGATATTTTGCTAGCAAATCTATAGGGGTTTCCTAATTTGCTTCTAATCTGGATAATCTTCCCGTCAGGACTTCTAGAATGTCCTGTGATCTGTCCACGAAATATGAAGAAGTTTATAAAATTTCTTCTAGCCTATTATCTATTTGCACAACCCTGCACCTCTCTTCTTCTATGGATATTTGTAGTTGGTGCATCTTGCTCCTTTGCGCTAAAACATGCTCCTTGAAAGGCTGAAGGTTAGCTTGCTATTCTTTGGCTTCTTCTAGAGATGCTGCTAATGAAGTAACTTGTTCTTTAAGCTCTGTTGTTTGCACCTAGGATTTCCTCTTTGACTCCTCCAAGGTAGCTTTCTGTAACTCCAACTCCCCTATCTTGCCTAGAAGCTGATCCTTTTCTGTCCTTAACCCTTGACATTCCTGCTGCAGCTTTTCTATATTTTCCTGGGCTACCTCCAGATATCTCTTTTCTACTTGGAGAAATTGGAGCTCTACTTTTGAAGACTTTATTTCATGTTGCATGTCTTCAAACTTTCTTTTCAATCTGCTACTTTCCTCTCTCTCCCTTCTTAGGGTATCCTTTAGTTGGGCAGCAGATTTCTTTGACTATTCAAGATCAGTCATTATCCGATCCACATTGTCCTCAGAAGCATTGATCAATGTTGCTCCAGCTCTGATAGTGAATCTTGGATCCTTGTCTATCCCATACACCACTGTTGTGTCATTTATCATTTTACCTGACTGTCCCCCAGTCTCGACCTTCCTCTCGGTCCTCTTCACAATTCTTTTTCTTTCTCGCCTTTGATAGTGATTTTCTTTTTAAATCTTCTTCTTAAGGCAGTTATGTTTTCAGCACTTCAGAAAATGGATTCATCTTTATCCCAGTGGCTTGTGTACTCAAAATGTACATTTGCCTCCTTGTAGTGCTCTACCACTTTATTCCGGGAATCGTTCCCGTGGGAATTTATTCCCCCAAAAAGGAATTTCCCCAATTCTTCTACAAATTCATCGACTTTCTTGACTCTTGTGAACTTATAGCTTCCTAACCTGAATGGTAAGGGAGGATAAGTTGCCCTTTTATGTTCAGATAAAAAACTCCCTATGCCATCTAAGAATACCTGCCTAGATGCCTCTTTGTGTACCACATAGTCAGTGGCACATTTTGGCAGTAGTGAAGGTGCTCTGGAGCATCCATACATTCTAATATAAATTCCATCCCCCGTTAAGTAGTAATCCGCATATTCTTCAATAACCTGCAATGCTTCCTTCGACATGCAGTTGCACTCTTTTAAGAAAATCAATGTATATAATGGCATAATGAAGTGTTCACACACTTCTCTATAGTGACTATGGTACTTATGTGCCCACAGTGGCTTGTAGGCTAAGTAGACTAGTGTTCTCTCCCAGTCCCAGATACACTTGAGGTCTGGGAAAGGCTGGTTTCAGAGTATGCAATCAATCAATATAGAGCTCATGTAGAACTCTGATTTCTTCTGGGACACCCCTCCTAATGCTGAAGCAATGTAGGCTGAGAGGTTGTTGGATACAATGTTTGCACAGTTGAAAATGGTACCTTGGGTTGCAACATAGAAGATGATAGGCACCTAGCCCAACTTAAAGCTTTTACCGTGGGCCCTCCCGAAAATCCTATTCAACATCAGGGCAATGAACCTGTAAGGGGTCCTTAAAGTGGCAGTATCATATTCCCCTGATGGTCTAGTCCTGAAAATCTTGCCAGGCACCAACATCCTTTTTAGTGTCTCGACTAGGTCCAGATTAATTGTCTTCAGCCAGTCTTTAGTCAAGTACACTTGTGCTTCCGGTAAGTGGTAGGCCAGTGATACGTAGCCAAGGCTATAAGTAGCATAACCCTGTTTGTCAACGTTTTCCAGAATCATGGTAGTTACATCTGCCCTGGGCAGAATCCATCCAATCACCTCTGAGCACGGAAAAAGCTTAGGTCTGGTAGCAACCCTCATCAAGGCAGATCTCTCTATGTTTGCATATATAGTTTCTTCCTTGAAACCGGTATCAGGTACCTCCCGATGTGTTATCAGTCTGTAGATCTCCCCCCATTTATATTCAGGTTCCACACCAACTATGCATCTGGTGTCTTCGTAAGTGTATTCGACCTTGGTGATAATTTCAACACCGGGTTCCTCCTCCACTATAGGAGCCTTTTTCTTCTACCTTTTAGACATCTCAAATTTGGAAGGATCTCCCTGTCATACACAAAATCCTTTAGGTTCTATTGAGCCTTTCCTAAAATAATATTCAAAGAATGGGGACAAACTGCATGAGCATTTACCTCGTTTAGGCTAATCATGATTGCAACTATGAAAATAAACAAACAATACTCAAAACCAAGTGTTCTTGTACAAAACCAATCTACCAAAAAAAACTAAAACTAGCCCATGACTAAAGATTTGCATAATTGACTCATAATATTATGGCCTTTCTAAAATGAAGAAAATCCCCCTCCCCCGTCAAGGAAAAACAACCTCAAATCACCCCACCGGCGCTATGAACTAACTCGTCCCATTAACAATCTCATCCTAAGCAGGTGTAACCTCAAAAAACGCGACCCTGATCCACAAGAAATGCAAGTGACCATACTGGGGAATCAAAACCTCGACATCTCTGAAATAAACAAGAAAAACGCCCTCCTCCCGCAACTAAAAGGGAACTACCCTCCTCGGACGTCCATACACAGACTAGGGGAAACTGGTGCAGACAGCGTAACGCCCATCTGCACTGGTTTCCCAAGCAGTCGGGTGTGGGTCGCAAACTCATAACAGCTGTGAATTTAATCATCAAACAAACAAAAACCCCCCACCGGGCAACCAAACCATCTACATAGATTATATATATGCGTTGAAAATGGAAAACTAGGTATCCACTAACCGCAGAGGCGAGAACTAACCAAGGGCGACAAACTCAGCTTGACCATTCGAACGGAAAGGTAGAACGGGCATAAAGGCCTACCTGGAAATGTGTTGTGCGACTGGCGAGAAAAATACGCAAACCTCCATGGCAGAGCCACCTAGGAACGAGGTACCAACAACGAGTACGTGGTTCTGCTCAAAATGATAATGACAGCATGGGAAATTCGTAAAACCAACAATAAAAAATAATAAACCCCAAACCCCAATATATACGTCTCGGTCAACAAAATAATCGACGGGAAAAATAAGACCATCGAGTGGCAAAATGACTATGGGATCGGCGATCCTGTCAGCAGCATCTCCACAATGGTGGATGATGAAACGACTATGAGGTCCGTAGTGGCATCGATAGGAGAGAACAACAAACTTCGCATCGGAGTTCACTGGACTAAGGCCTCGAACCAATAGTTGGTGGAAGAGCCACAACAACAGATACCATAGAGACACCTAGCTCCGCAGACCAGTCAAAATTGGAGTCAAAATAAACATGACTTGGGAAAAAAATATCGGTCAAGCGGAAAACAAAAATCAAACCATATAAGAAGGATAGTGCTTTCTAGAGCCGCAACGACGAAAGTTGAAAAGACTAAGGACTTGCGAATCAAAACGACGGGATCAGAAAAGGTTAATACAACCGTCGAGGAACTTTGCAATGCATCATCCACAACGGCAGAAACCATAGAGACAACATGTTCCAATGGTCTTCCAACAAAGCCATCGATTAAGAAAAAAAAATAAAGCATGTCGAAGGCGAGTAACCTCTGGATCGGACCCGACCTCTTGTTAATTCTCCACAACGGCGGGCGCGCTGTTAACTATGTTTCTGACTCATAGTCTCAAACGCTTCCGACGGCAGGGAAAAAAATCAATGCAAGCCATAGCCCAAGCAAAACCAAAGAGTTGAGCAAAAACAAAATAAAAGGAGGGTCCCAAAATTTTTTGAATTTTGGGAAAATGTTGCAGCTGCAACATGTTCAAAGATATATCATCTGGGAAAAATATCTTCAATACATTCTGCACAAGTTGCTGACTAACTACTTCAACCTCTACTGATGAAGGATGTGATAGTTGAGTCACATAATGGGATGAAGATCATCACAAACAAATTCCAATGCATCAATATGAAATCAGAATGAGTCCTCATCAAAAAGACACAAAATCCAATGCACACACTTGGTACTACTTCCCCAGCCAGAATCTTACCATATCTGGTTCCAAGGACCTTAAATAATCTAGCAGATAGTTTCTATTATCTTCGCCAGTTTCTATGCAAACTTGTCTCTTTTTGTGATCATGTAGCTCCTA
Organism: Pseudotsuga menziesii; assembly: GCA_001517045.1. NCBI lineage: Eukaryota > Viridiplantae > Streptophyta > Pinopsida > Pinales > Pinaceae > Pseudotsuga > Pseudotsuga menziesii. The sequence goes on from LPNX010172211.1 coordinate 7,826, forward strand.
CAAATAAATCTAATCCTTGTAAGAATATACACACATACAAAGCACAAAATACATGCACCAAACTTTGCACATGCCACTAATAATTAGCAAATACTTATACAAAGGCTTCAACCTTGAATAATGATACAGAGCATAGTGTGAATGGATCCACAACAAGGATGCCAAAATAAAAAATGTGAATGGATTCTGATTGACAAAGCAATAAAAGCTTTCACAAAATTTTCTATAAATGTCTCTTAAGAAACCTTCACATCTCTGTACCAACTGTAATGTCTACATAAAGGAAAAAATGTATGAATCGATTAAAAAAATCACTGGAAACAACTGACCTAAATACCTTCTTGAACAAATTGAAATACATTCTTCTTAGATATGTTTTGCTCATTCACTGCCCCAAAAAATAAGATTATGTAAGAGTTTCTGGAGTTACACTTTGTTAAGCTTAGTAGTTATCTAAATTATGCAAAATTCTCATTTGGACTGCTTACGTTTTGACTTGGTTAAAGGTTCTCCATTTAGATGAGCTTTTGAAAGGAATGAAAATTGAAATTGAATATTTATCAATGTCAATAGATGACCAAAGTAGTCAACAGGACTACAAAATAAATTAGAACATAAGGTGCAGCAACTAGGAGAGTGCCAAATCATCTCCTAAAACTCCCATATGTAAACTAAGATAAGGCTCAATTAACTAGAATTATTTACACTGTAAAACCAGGTTATGTATGCAAAAAATTCCAACTGCTCTGAAATCCACTGACATAAATTAACATGACACAATCAAGTAAAAACTCTCCAATATGTATAAGCATGTCACTCTAGGATGGCCAAACAAACACGTTTGAAAATCAAATTATAACTTAGTACGTTACCATCAAAGTTACACTTTGTTAAGCTTAGTAGTTATCTAAATTATGCAAAATTCTCTTTTGGACTGCTTACATTCAGACTTGGTTAAAGGTTCTCCATTTAGATGAGGTTTTGAAAGGAATGGAAATTGAAATTGAATATTTATCAATGTCAATAGATGACCAGAGTAGTCAATAGGACTGTAAAATAAATTAGCACATAAGGTGCAGCAAATAGGAGAGTGCCAAATCATCTCCTGAAACTCCCATATGTAAACTAAGATAAGACTCAATTAACCAAAATTATTTACAATTTAGAACCAAGTTATGTATGCAGAAAACTGCTCCCAAACCCACTGACATAAATTAGCATGATACAATCAAGTAAAAATGCTCCAATATGTATAAGCATGTCACTCCAAGATAGCCAAACAAACGCATTTGAAAAACAACTAATAACTTAGTACGTTACCATCAATCATATGTTAACAAAATAATGCACCGACTAAAGATAGATTTAACGACAGATGGCCCCAACTAATTTAACTTGCTCAACGAAAAGTAAAAGGCAAAGAAAAATGCATGCACTAAATCATAGAGACAAGCAGAAGGATGAATATCAATTTCGGCCTAGCTCATTCCGTTAAGGTGTGGGTCTTGTCAGCAAGGCCACCCAGGTTCAATTCTTCTTAGGGGTGAACTAGTTGGGAGGAGACACCCCAAAATCCAGCCAAGTTGATGGATAGTGTGGTCCAGGCTGGGTGTGATCCCTGGGTGATTTTGACAGGAATATATGCCCCTGGGTCATGGTTTCTCAAGACAAAAATCCTCTCTCGTGAAGTGAGGGAATTTCGAGCAAACAAAAAAAGAAGAGAAAAGGGATGATGCTTTAGGCTTTAGCCTTTTTTAAGCAAAAACAAATCATATTAACTACTAAAAAAAGTTACCATCTTGTATAGTCGGAATCCTGAATTTATTTTAAGGGATTATAGGTATCCTAGCTATAGTGTATAGTGTGCAGAAATTGTGTTAAATGCTTACAAAAGGTTTCCACCTGACATACGAAAACAATGGTCCAGACAACCTTGATGGGTAAATAAAACTTACAGCAAGGCAATACCAAGTGTTCCTACTGATAGACTTAATATGACTTGCCTGATCTCGACTCTTTTGTTGTCCCAGAGTCATCTCATTGCTGAAAGTTATCGTTTCTAAGGCATTACACAGTGAAAATCCAGAAGATTGACACAAAATTTATCATTTTGTTTCTGCCCACTGAATTTCTTTTTAATGAAGAGGTTGGGACCATTGTACCAAAATAAGATGATGGAACCCACATGGTAAAATCTTCTAAAGTGAAGCACTGGGATTCTTTATTTATTAGTGTTTCCCTTTAGCTACTTTCTTTAACTTTCCATTGATACTTTTATCATCCTTTGAGTTAACTGCATTATCTTTAACTTGCAGAGGCTGAACCTTCTTAAGTCTGACTTGGATTATCCTCTGTTGGGGAAGATTCCTACACCGTTCCATTCTCTTTATCTAAGGGCTTTGAGCCAATTATATGATGATGTAATACTAGGTGTTTCCACTAGGCGGGCTTACATTTCTTCTTATTCTTGATCAGTTTATTTGAAGGGCAGCCTCAAAAACTCGTTTATGACAAGAAGTGGCTAGGTACCAATCTCAAAACAAGATCTGCCCTTGAAAGTGACTTGTTCATAAGTCAAACTTTTGTTTCCAGACTACTCCAACATCAAGAAGGATTTCCTCTGTAAGGTTAGGGCTTGAAGTTAATAGTGCATTTATACTCTAGATGAGTGTGCGATGGCACCACACATGCCATTCCCAACTCTAATATTCAGTTTTGAATGCTCTTTGTCCATATTTGTTATCAAAGGCGGGAAAATGAGAACCGTGTTTTGACCTCGACTGGAGCAGGCCAACACTGGTTTTGCAGAGATAGGTTCTCATCGATGAAGTCTTCAATTGAATTTCAAATGGGAATGGCAGATTTTTGAGAATTCAAGAGACGTTATAAACTGGAGGTCTATTGGAGAACAATCCTCAAAATTATGGGTGTATGTTGTTGTTGTGTATTCCATTTGAGGCCTGGGACTGTCATCTTAGAAGTTGGTTTGAACCTGTCATCATCAGGAGGCATATCTCTATGTTCAAGGTTGCACATTTTGTGTGTTTTAGTGTTCTATGCTATTTTTTAGGACGATGGTATTATCTCCTTGGTTCGGGGCTTAGTACTAGCCATTCTTTGTCTGGTGTAAATTTACCCTTGGTATCATTCCTTTGTGGCTGTGTCCTGCATTTGAGCCTTTGAACTGTCTTTGGAGTGAGTTTGACATCACCAGGAGGCAATTTTCTGATACCAAGGTTGTACACCGAGGGTGCGCATTTTTGTTATATGTTACGTTACATACAGTCATACTCCAGTTATTACAGTTGGATGGTGGTATTTCAATGGTAATTATGGACTTCGTTTGACCCACTTCAAGCAATTGTGGTATATCTGCAATTGTGTTCCTGTGCTCAGAGCCCTAGACAACAGTGGATTAAAGGACATTCTATGGCGAAAATCTGGTGACTCTGCTACTACGTATCGCACCAGACTGAATGGAGATTGGGTTCTCCCCTCTTTCGAATTGAGTCTTCTTGGGCATTCCAAACCATGGGTTTCCCAAGTTTTCATGGGAACTCAGCAGGACATCCTCAATATCAAGAAAATTCTTCAGAGACAGGACTACATCAATGAAAACATGATTCCCATGCTTTCTTTGAAAAATACTATACAAATAAAGGAACATATCATCATCTCGCAGAACATGGAAATCTTGGATATAGTCATGTGGCAAAGGAGGAAAATACAAGCCTTGGAATCTAAGTGCTTGAACCTTAAATCTAGGACTGAAAAAGCTCATCAAATGCACTTAGACTACATCATCAAATCATAGGCAGAGTTTGGGTTCCACTACAACATATTTATACCAAATAAAATGAAACTATTTTACAACAGTTTGAAGATATCGAGCTTGAGAACCCAGGGATATAAGCTGTCCACGCAGAACCTAGAAGAGCCTATAGCCAGCATATTTTTCACTAAAGCATGATATGTAAAAGCCTTTTCGTATTAGGTACTTCTATTAGATATATACTAGTAGGAGCTCTCTAGTTTACTTTGAAAATTTAATCTCTATTTTAAAAGCCTTGTGAGAAATGAATATTTGGTGCTCACTCCTAGAATACTATTTACTTTTTTTATTACGTAGCTGTACAGTTCTGCTTTAGCCATTTTAAATTTCTAACACTATGCTACTAACAATTTTCTAAACAAACTGTAACTTCTGATTGGATAAAATGGAGAAAATGTGGGCTTTTAATACCTTCAAAAAAATCTCTTTGGCTGAATTTTGCAATCATGGATTAGTCCTATCCAATCATGGAAGCTAGTCAAACCGATCTAGTGGGTACTTGATTAAGGACTAATAATATCAGTTTGCAATTGTCTTATAATTCTTCATCGATGGTAAATCCATCACCTACTCATTCAAATATGCAGAATGAAGTTCTAAGGATGACGAAAACTATGGGTATTGCAACAAAGACAATTGATTTGTCACTATTGTTGACCAGTTACAGCTATAACTAGCACATAAAGAATTTTTATGTCACCCAGCTTAGCCTTGTTATTGCATTGTGGGCCCTACACATTATTTACATAAATACAAAAGTATAATTTCGAAGATTTGTTTCAACAAAAAATATAAATATATATTTAATCTTTTTCATGAACTTTATAGTCTTACCAGTTCATTTAACATGACCCCATGGAAAACAACAATTTGTGAACTTGCATATTCTTACCTTGCCAATATTGTTCTTGTGTCATTGAAGCCACTCTCTAATATAGGAGATGCCAAACATGTGCCCACAGGCAAGGGAGCTGCATTTTCATATTTCAAATGTTAGTCTTTGGACATTTGAGAATCTTATAAATTAATAAAAACATTTTGTTGTAAGAAAGATAATTTATCTGATTTCTGATAGCATGATATAGAGGACTAAAGAAACATCAAACAAACATGAGACTAGCAACTGAATTTGGTGTATGCGGGCTTTTCAAGAAACAACTAAGAAAGGAGAGAATTGGCATAATCAGTCATAGGAAACAATATTGACAGCAAAGTTCTTCCCTGAAGACTTCAATTCAAAGTAGTAGTCTCACAAATCTATTTTCTTAACTAAATGTTCCATTGTCTATTATCATTGAATTGAATATGAATAGGGCCCAAAAACTGCCCAAATATGAGGTACATGGGATGTTCATTTCCTTTCGTTGTCCACAGGTGGCATGGATTTTCTAGAATTCATTTTACAATTAAGAAAAAGACAACATCATACTCTAGACTTGCCTAGAAAACTCAGAAACCAACCCATAAACCCTCATGAAAAATTAAGTGAACAACTTATGGGAAACAATTTGCATGATTCCTCAATGTCAAAACTAAATATCCATTTAGTTGATGCTATGACCCATTTAGGGCAGAGTGAGACAAATACAGTCCACAAGGTCATGGATCAATACTATCAACCTCAAAACATATATAAAAAACAAAAAAATCTATTTGCATTTGCAGCAACTGACACAAACTAGCTCCTTCATCTTAGCCTCAAGGTATTAATTGGAATCGAATATATATGCTTTTATCAAATTTTTATAGGAGTTGTCTTTGCACTCCCATTTTGCACTCCTCACTTTTGTACTTAACAGTCACATTGACCTATTTGCAGCCATCTTTGCAGCCATTTGTTGGAAACTAATGTGTTTCATCTTATCTTATCTTATGGTCTATATTGTATTTAGTGAATGCACATGTGATCGGTAGATGTGTTATGACACAATCATTTTATTACTGTGTGGGTCATGAAAAATGAGTTAAACCATGTATTAGTCATTACGAAGACATCATTAGGAAGTTCTTGTCAGCTGGGTACATGGACCTCATGATTTATGACACTATTTCCCTATTTGGAATTTGACAATAAAAGGATCCCAATGTGCTTGACAACATTGCTAAGCAAAAAGAGTAGGAAAACATATGAATATGTGTTTTTTATAACTTTATACCCCTTGAACCTAGGAAATTGAATCAAATAGAAAGACAATATACTTGGTTACTTCAAAATATTTAGAACACATGAATCACTCATCTATGTGGGGACGATTTAAAAATTAGAAGTTATCCATACCTTGTATTGGAGAAGGACATCATTATCTTTCATAGTCTGTGTAACAATATTTCCATTCTCATCTTCTACAATCAAAACCTCTTCTGTCTTATCCATATGACAAATCATCAGCATCTTGAGTTTTGACATTGACCCATCATATAACTGCCTTAGTTGCATAAGTTGAGAACCTATCCCATCAACCATGCCTGAAAGTAATGGAACTTGCATGGGAAAGAAATTGATAAGCCACTTTAATATTTTTGAAATATCACAACAAATGAAATAATCAAACTTCTATCAATGTTTTCATACAATTTAAGATCATATAATTAGATAATCATTAGTGAAGTACTTAACCATTAGAAACTAGCAATTAGTGAAGTACTTCCCTCGTAGCAATGAAATGTTTTTCCCAGCTGCTTACAATATGACAAACATTAGCAACAGTTTGGACTTTTAACTTGCTTGCAATTGTGGCAGAGTGTAATCCTCTAGAGAAGTAGAACCACTAGATGTTTAATTGTATAATCATTCACATAAACTCATTTGGAACTTTCTCTTTTTCTTTCCCATTTTTCACCATCCAAGTTGATTTGTTAGTTACATGGTCATCAAAAAAATAAATACAGTAGTTCAATCATCTTAAACCATTGTTTGGAGCATATATATATTTGAAGGAAAACAACCCAATGGACTGAAATCCCTCAAAACTGTGGCCCCACCCTCTAGAATGTTTTATTAGTGAAGATC
>LPNX010172211.1:14762-31529 GCA_001517045.1 Pseudotsuga menziesii
ATGCCCACATCCCACATCAATGATCTAGCACAAAGCCCAACAAGGCACGTATTCTGGTGACATCTTATAAGGCATGTGCCCAAAAAGAGATGGCCCAGCTGCAAGCCACAACCACAGATCCCATGCAAGGGAGGAGCAAGCCTGCCATGATTTGAACTCGGGTCTTCTTCACAGCAACCACACCAAGTAGCCACCAAACAACAACTTGATGGACATGTATATGTGTGCTTGTGTGTGTGTGTGTGATGCAAGGGAGGACTCCACACTATGTAGCTGGAGAACACATGTGTCCTCAAAATTTGAGGACACCCAATGTGCATTGAGGACTGGGACTAACTCATGTCATTAATGCAAAGGGGAATATAACCTTCAACAGTCATATTGCTTATCACTTAGGGATTAGAATATTAATGTATCTCAAAGCAAATAGGTCAACAAAACAATGGAGATCAACTTGTAGTCTAGGATTCAACCCAAAGAGTATAGTTCACTTGAAATCTGTCATTGGGGGTGTGAAGTGTAGCCTTAAGGGATAAAACATGTGCTACCTACAATATTCCAAGTGACATATTGAAGCACATGTCGAACAATAGAGTCATAGTTAAACAGAGGGCACATACATATAGATCTAAGATCCTGATATGAATTCAATGAGATCCCCTTAGCTTCCCGGTTCAAAATACACAATTTATTGAATGTGTCCTCATCAAGAAGTTTGCACAAAAAGTAAAATATAATTCCCCTAAGCCCAAGAGTCTTCCTTTTTTTTCCATATTCCTTATTGTTGTTCATGGAAAAAAATTAAAGTCTCTTTGGGGTTCAGGCTGAGTTTTACAATTTTCTGTCCCTGATTTAGCAGGGGATCTACATGGGGTATTACAGGGCGACAGAGCCATGTTTGAAGACAATGCTTGAGTCCCAAGTCCAGGATCAAGTTACTAACTTACTACATAAGGCTTTCACCACATGCATGCATAGGATAGTGAGTCTTGGGTTGAACCCCACTGAACACAGTTGAAATACCATCTTCCATTGGCTTAAGTTGAGACACACCCCTTGAAGGCAGCAGATCAATAGTCTGAATAGAAAGGACATGTTTTATCCTTGAGGGCTGAAACATGTGCTACCTACAATATTCCAAGTGACATATTGAAGCACATGTCAAACAATAGAGTCACAGTTAAACATAGGGCACAGGTATTTAGATCTGAGATCCTAATATGAATTCAATGAGATCCCATTAGCTTCCTAGTTCAAAATACACAATTTATTGAATGTGTCCTCATCAAGCAGTTTTCAAAAAAAGTAAAATAGAATTCATCGAAGCCCAAGAATATTCCCTTTTTGTCCATATTCCTTATTGTTGTTCATGAAAAAAAATTAAAGGCTCTCTGGGGTTCAGGCTGAGTTTTACAATTTTCTATCATTGATTTAGTAGGGGATCTGCATGGGGTATTAGAAGGTGACATAGCCATGTTTGAAGACAATGATCGAGTCCCAAGTCTAGGATCAGGTTACTAAATTACTAAATAATGTTTTCATCACATGCATGCATAGGATGGTGAGTCTTGGGTTGAACCCCACTGAACACAGTTGAAAAACCGTCTTCCATTGGCTTCAACTGAGACACACCCCTTCCAAAAAGTCATGAATATTTGTATCAGCTATAAGATACATAAAAAACTTGCTTGCATAACCTTATCTACCAGCAGTAGAGATTCGTTGTTGGTAGAGGCTAGCGCATCTTCTTAGATCAAGGTAGAACTATCAATAGATATTAGAAACAATAGTCTCTTCCAGAACTAGAATGAGGAAAATCCTGTGATTTCCTAGTGTGGAAAAGAATCTTTATGGACTGGCTCTCTGACTGTCTGAAGCCAAAAAGGAATGAGCATTGAAAGACAGTCAAGCTAATGTTAGTGGGGAAATGAAAAAAAAATGAACTCGAGCTTCCACACATCCTATATATAATGACATCCAAAAAATTACACCATAATGCTAAAAATAAATTGCATCCCTATTCTTGACCTTATGAAACCATATTATTTAATCCGACTTTCATAAATTGGAAAAACTATTCCAAATTAAATGCAAAAATTGTTGAAAGAACTATATTTTTTTATTCTTATTCTTTTCATATTTTGAAATAATCGAAGATATCTCTCAATCTTAGCTGGAAAAGAAATAAGACAAATATGACCCACCAACTTTACAACATCTTAGTCTCAATAAACGAAATTGGACAAGAATATTGACCAAAACTTATATCAATACTCTTGCAGTAACAGAACATTATGTAAACCAACATTCATACTTCAAATATATGTGAAAATAAAGAATGAAATGATGGTACGGATTTTGCATGAGTCAGTTCATAGATATCAATTCAATCCATACAAATCGTGATCTAGGAAGTCATCAGCTTACCATATTCATCAACTGCAGAATAGATACTTCCAGAGGAAAGAAGCCTCACACTAACTATCATAGACCTTGATCGCAATATTGTATCCATGGCACTATTACTGCAAATGCATACACAATGTCCTGCCTATAAAATGGTTCAAACTTTCCCAAACTATTACTGCAAATGAAAACACAATGTCCTACCTATAAAATGGTTCAAAATTTCCCAATTTTGGGAAATATTTGCAAGTATCCTGAAAAATCAAACCCTCCAATCCCCAACAAGACTAAAGGCTCGAACTGCATCTTTCCACATACAAGACCCATTTTGATGATTTTATCCCTTTTCTGAATCCTTTCTTCTACAGTGAGAGGCTTTATGAGTTTGTGAGTAATCACTTTTTCCCATAGACCCACCCCTTTTATAAGTCTCCAAATACCTTTGGCTGCTAGTGATTTGGAAAAGCAATGTGAATTCTTTAATCCCCATCCTCCCATGTCTTTGGGTAAAGAGATTTTCTACCATACAACCTAAGGGAAATCCTTACCACCAACCAATAAGAATATGAAGTTGGCATGAGTAATTCTGTAAGCTATCCTAAGGGCCATAATTCCTTTACTATATGATGTGCCACAAACCACTCCAAATTGTAAAACAACTCTCTTTGTTGTTTTGGATCATGTTAAATTGTAAATGTCATTGCTTATTGTTGCTCATTTTGATATTAGATATGAAATTGGGTGTCATGTATGAGAATACCTCTTCTTTTATGATACCTGCTTCGTTAATGGTGTTCAATTTATATTTTATTTTCTGTTGAAACATATATATTCTCACTTGTCCTACAGAGCTGCAGTAGATACAATGGCAAAGAGACATATAGATAATTCCTTTCAAGTTGATGACTTCAACATCGAACTTGAGAATCAAAGTGGAGGCAAGATGAAAGTTGGTACCGAGACAGATCAAAGGTGTGATTTTACTTTTGATTTTTTGGTTCTTTAACTTTCAATGATCTCGTTTTTTTTCCAAGAAAAAAATTTAAATAGTTGATATTTTAGAGTTTGAAATCAATATATACATTTAGCTGTCCTGGGAAGACTCAAAACCATGGATCAAGAGTTATATCTGCACTATCTGCAATAGAAATAGTATACTGCAATTTCATTATGCCATTCACTAGTTTACATGTTAGTACTTCTGGTCTTAGTTGAAATAATATGGTCAAGGTACTACAACTAATCTAATCATATGAACTCTTTCTGGAGCTTAAAATTAGGACGAAATTGAATCAAAAGGATGCTTTTAATGTGACAGGGCCCTTGTTATGGGTTTGATGCTTCATGCAAAGGGGCGACATCTCATTAAAAATGGACAATTTAAAGATGCTCTTGATATTCTTACCATGGGAGAGGTAACATGGAGGTTTCTCATTGTTGATGTTTTAATAGCCCTCATATAGCTCTCATATGGATGTCCACTTGCTGATGTTTACTAAATAGACTTCGGGCCTTTGTTCTCTGATTACCTTTGTTATTTTAGACTAGGAAATGAAGGCCTTGGAACAAATTATGAATCTTTCTATTAATAGTGCAAAAAAGGAAAATTGATGGTCTTGTAGCTGTATTTTCAAAATTATGCTTGTTATATCATCAGGGCCTGCTATTGGAGGACAAGTTATGATTGACATTGTGAAAATTAGTTTGTAGGATTTGTTGACAATTGCTTTTCTTGCAGGAGGCATTTTCTGTTTGTGATCGGAAAGTAATTGAGGCGAGTTATCTATTTGGTTCTCAAATTTTCCAACTTTATATGTAGGCTTCCTATTTCTTTTGCTCCTCAAAATTTAGTTGTATACAAACTTTTCCCTTCCTATCTAATTAGAGGGTGGATAATGCATCGCTACTGCAAATAGACACAATGTGATATTATTTCATGCAGCATGACATATCTTGTTTTGCTGTAGCTGGAATGCAGTTAAAAGAGGCCCGCAAAGGGCTTGAACATTGCTATGGTGAAAATATGGAGAGAGCTAGGGTTATACAAGGAGGATTTTGTCCAAAAATTGCCACTTAAACTCTCTTTCAAGCTTGATCCTGTCCTAAAGGAATATGTTCATACAGATCATTTGTTTTGGTAGAGTTTACTAGAGATTTATTCTAAACGTCATCTAGCTTATGGTTTTCGGATTCTAGGAGTTTAAGTTTGTTCACCTTACAGCTAGGAACCATGTCATACTGAGACTATACTTTGAACATGCCATATATGTTATGAGTGGACCTAAATGTTGTTAGTATAGATTTGTTCTTTTCCACATTTAGATTGCATTAGAAGGTGTCCTTCATAAATTTAATTGCTAAATAATAATGATTAGATAGATACACATGATTGGAGCTTCTAGAAGGTGTTGTGGCTTACCACACAGGATTATTGGAAGAGTCTTGCAAAGCACTAACAACAGCTCAAGCCAAATATCAGCAAGTATTTAGTCCAAACTTTGAATTTACGTTAACAATGAAATTAATTTTATTTGTGGACTATTTGTTTAATTGCAAACTTTTCCTTGTATATTTCATTCATAATTATCTTTTATTCTTACAAATATTCATTTAATTATAATGGCACTTCTATGTTCACTATTCTAGTTTGCCATTGAAGAAAGAGAAAGAATTGCAAAGAAAGAATAGGAAGATACACAACAGTACAGAAACATTAGGTGGGTACTCAATTCTGGAGGAAATTAAATTTAATGACCAGGGACAGCTAAATTAAATTTAAGGAGGATTACTTTGGAATGTCAAATAGGTATTCTATTCTATGAGGAGTCCGGTAGCACCCAGGGTCCTCTGTTTTTGGTACTGAAGACAAAGAAAACTTATAGGAAAAAGCATGTCTTTACTGCTACTTTACCTGATGTTTATAAGATCATAATAAAATGGTCATTTCCAAGGAGCAAAATTCTTATGGAAGACCACCACTAGGAAAGGTTGTGGACATGAAAAGTCACAAAAATTATTACCCTACTCATTACCCTACAAGAGTTAGGGGTAGTACTAGAGTGACTGCTCTCAAAGCTAACTGAATTGAAGATAAGGAACCAGGGGAATCCTCCAAAATTGTTGGACGTGCCTTAGCAATTCCTAAATTGGGTGCTTCCAGTTCATCAAAATTGAAGAAGACATGCAAGGTGTAGCCAAATTCTGCTGCATCAGGGCAGGCAAGTTCAACTCACAATCTCTCTGCTAGATTGGGTCATATTGGGCAGGTTAGAGTGACATTGCATAAGGGAGAACCGAGCAATAACAATAGACTTGGTCTATCAGAAATATCAAATTTGACAAGCTCTGAAGGATCAACCTCTGATGTGGACTTTCTTCAAGAAACAACAAATTATTCTATGAGCAGCAGAAGCCTCTTTCATGGTGGTTCTAGTGTGGGAAGGAGAGATAAAGGACTTGTTCCTAGCAGGTTTCTAAATAGACAGAGAAGTTGGAATGACATGGAGATATTGAATGTAAACAATGGTTTGTCAGATTTGATGTATGGGGAAAAAAACATAATTGGACTGGCATAGAGGATCTCCAATACTTTCTCTTATTAAAACCCTTGGATCTCATCTTCTAGATATTACTCAACTGAAATGTACATTAATAACTCCATTGACAGACATATTTAGAATGAACAGCTCAGTGAGCAGTTCATGATAATGTAACCAAACCTCACTGGTATAATACCTGATATTGGATTCCAAACATTGACATCTGATCATTTAAAGGGGACTAAATTCCAAAACTATACATCCTCTCACCACTATAACCTACCCAAAGTAGCCTCGATCTCTAAAGAAAGCCCATACAATCCAAAATATTCAAATTCACAAGTTCACTCAATCTTGGATCTAGGAATGAAAACACTAGCCAGAGTTTTTGCTAAAAATGCATTTCCAGATGAGAGGACAATAAATCTAAGGTGTCTGGTTTGGTTTTACACCCTTCCAATGCTTGGGAAATATAAGGGATATAACAGTGTTAAGTATTTTTGTTCCAAAATAAAAGAAACATTTTCAAGTCGTATAATTAAATTTGATTAGAAGGAATGCCTCCCTACTCCAGTAAACAGTGATAGACGTAGATCATCATTAATGTTAATATAATTACAAGTGAATTAGTGCAGTTGTAGCTCTTCATTACATAGTTAAGTACAAGGCAATGGTGACCATGTCTTTATGATGCAACTACAATTTAAGAAAATGGTATCCTAGTTACTAGGAAGTCAGGAGGGACATGTGCTGTGTGTGCTAAGAAATACACTTCTTTCACTTTGATGTGTTGATCGATTCTCCAAGGTACTTAAGCATACATAAGGAACTGACCTATGATTTGAGCAGGTTGACATAGGAGACTATCCTATCTGGAATAGGAACATGATTAAGTTGATAGTATGCGGAGGTCTAGGCTGCTATGTGTAAAAAGATAACTTCAAAGCTCTGTATTTGTGATCTCCTCATCCTTTAGTAGGAGAAATTGCTATCACGCAGACTAGAACAAGAGGAAAAGACATAAATAGGTGGAATTCCTAACATTTTGGAGCTCTCTAATTTTACAAAAACATTTCCCAATGAGGATATTATCTAGGAAAATAGTCCACTCAAAAATCATGGTTTACATTGAAATTTACAACTCAAAACTTAGGGGGGGTCTCTTGTCAAAATTATCTTCCATAATCACAGCCTCAACACATATGCGAACCCATATTACCCACAAAATATCATTGATTAGTTTGCTACTCATTCAACTCATTGTCCCCAATAATCCCTACAGGAACAAACTCCATCCTCGAAATGATGGAAACGATTTGTATCCCTTACCACAATTTTTCTCTTGAAAACCTTGGATATGAACTTAATGGCATTGTGGCAATCACCACACATTCATAGATTCTTCATGATCCTTATAGTTTTCTCCATTGGCGTACTGATAATCCCAAAGGAAACTGCCAACTTCTCACTATGAAAGCAAAGAAGGGCTCCCTTATGTTCTTCTCGCACATCATGAAGCACAAATTTTGTTTCAGGCACATATCCTATTTCCTTCATCTGCTCATTCAATGTCTTTAACTTTGCATAAATTTATTTTGCTTTAGGGTGCAAGTTGTCATCTGAAACAAAGGTACACACCTTGCTTTTGACTTCGATCCAGCTAAGTCCTGCCTCTTTTTTCACCCTACGTTCTCTCATCATATTCCTTACTTTGGCAGCATCTTCCCACCTTCCAGCTACAACATATATGTTAGACAACAACACATGAGTTCCTGAGTTGTGCAGATCCAACTCAAAAAGTTTCTTTGCAGCAAGTTTACCCAACTCCATATTGCCATGCATTCTGCAAGCTCCAAGTAAAGTACCCCACACGGACGTTGTTGGTTCAGATGGTATTTATTTGATAAACTCATCTGCTTCTTGCAATCATCCAGAGCAGCCAAGAATATCAACCATGCAGGCATAGTGTTCCCCTCTTGGTGTAATGTCATAATCTCGACTCATAGAATCGAAGTAATGCTGACCTTCATCAACTAGCCCTACATGGATGCATGCAGAGAGAACATGAAGGAATGTGACATCATTTGGTTTCATTCCTACCAGCTCAATTTCTGAAAAGAGCTCTAGAGCCTCCTTTACTAGCCCATGCTATGCGCATCCTATAATCATTGCATTCCATGTAGCCAAGTTCTGTTGAGGCAAATTGGAAAATGACTTGCCTCTTTTATACACCCACATTTTGCATACATGCCAACAAGAGAACTTCCCATAAAAGTGTATGAATCAAATCTAGATTTATGCTAAGGAAATGAACCTGCCTGCCCTGATCAAGCGCCATGATGTTCATGCAAACAGAAAGCACAGTCGAGAAAGTAAAATCATTTGGCTTCAACCCCATCATCAACACTTTCCAAAACACCTTGAGAGCCTCTTCATCTTGCCCATTCAGAGCATAAGTTGCAATCATCCCACTCCACGAAACTACATTTTGTTCAGGCATATAGTCAAACCATGCATGCTTCCTCGAGAAACTGGCATTTAGCATACATATCAACAAGGGCACTGCCCATAAATATATCCAAATCAAATCCCATCTTGAGAATACAAGCATGAACCTGTCTACCCTCTTCCAGAGTTGCAATCCCACACCCACATTGATCACGCTGGAAAATGTGAAATCATTTAGTCTCATTCCTGCTCTCTACATCTGCCAAAAGAGTTTTAAGGCTTTCTTTGCAGGCCCATTCTGAGCATACCCAGTAACTATAGTGGTCCATGTGATTGCCTCCCTCTGAGGAATTCTATCAAACACTTTACGCGCATCCTCAATTCTTTCACATTTGGCATACATGTTGACGAAATTGTTTCCTATGAAAATAATTGATGAAAAATCAGAGATAATAGTGTGGGCATGTACCTGTCTTCCCTATGCAAGTGCCCTAAACCTTACACACCATTCCAGAAGAATGTGATAGAAATTTTAGTCCATTGTAATAGCTTCAAGTAGAATGTCTTTGTTTGGCACTGAGATTCGACTATGGTTTTTATTATACCCAATGGAGATTTTAATGGTTTTTGCTTCTTCCTGTGTTGGGTTTTCTCTTGGCCATTCTTCCAGCAGAGCATTGGCAATGGAGGCAATGCTAAGTGCGATGGATACTTTGGGTTTGATTCAACCCTCCACATTGACAAGCATTCAATTAGATATTATTTGATGGGAAAAGAATATTCAATACAGTTATCACAAGGCTGTTCGTCTGTGAACACCCTATACCAGACAATTTGGCTTATTCATGCACTGATGATCAAAACTAGCCTGTATTGATCAAAAGTAGCCTGTATTGATCAAAACTATTGTTCCCTCCTCTAAACATGAAAGTTTTGATATGCATTGTTTGTCTTTACTAGTAAACAACTTGCTTCCTGATTCAATCATTGAGGCTTTGGAATTACAGATTTAGCTATGTTTATAAACCCTAGAAATCTACAGATGTATTTTTTGGGGGGGAATAAGAAAGAAGGGTATATTCGAGGCCTGATAGGTTGTATACTTTAAACTATTCACATCTTCTAGACTACTCAAATGGTCAGAATAGCAATGATGATCCCCTTTTTCCCCAACCGAAAATTAACAAATGCATACAAACCAATATGAACTATGATATATACACAGATTGAGATGGGATATGATATATGCAAAGATCAAAATTGGCACCTAGAAATGATAATACATAGATTTATTTTGGCACCTACAGATCATAAAAAGTGCATACCAAATTTAGGTCGAGATCATACTCACCATTGTTGCAGATTGCGCTGACTCCTCCGCTCCTTACTGCCTTAGTCCCAAACAATAGAAGAATAAATTTAGGTCTCGCTCAGGGGTTTATCAAATCTAAAAACCATAATGACGCCTTCATTGTAGCCAACCGTTTTATCAATGATCCAAGTTACGATGGCATTTTGTGGATAGAGAGCTTAGTGGTAAGCAACCCACCAGCAGAGGGTAGGCCCTGGGTTCAATTCCTCTGCTAAGACTTACAAAACATAACAGAAAAGATAAATCTATCCCATAATATTTACATAAATAAAATACACACACCTCTATAATTTGTGCGAAGGAGCTTCCCCCAGAAGCTTAGGTGCCAATTCCAGTGCATCGTATTGGAAAAAATCTGGACCCAATATTTTATATCCTTCAACAGAAACTTCACAATTTCTAGTTCTAGCCCTCATTGAGACCCTACTGACTTTAGTGAACTCAGCAGTTACAGGACCATCTTCTGCATACATATTTGTGGGCTCCTTGCATTTTCTGTGACTCTTGGGATACCCTCCTGTAATGTTTCCCTACATAGTTTTGGTATATGAAAAATCTGAGATTGGCTTCGAATTTTGGATGCCTTGGGAGATTTCCAGTGGAAGTGTTGGGGAAGCATTGACGGTAGAGTCACTGGCATTGTTGCAATGGTTGGTTGGTTTTATTTCTCACATCGAATGGGAATTTTCCAAGTTCCCTGGACAGCTCGTGCAAAGAGATTTGAGCCATTTCATCTTCACCACTTCCACAACAACAAAAAACATGAATATAAAAAAACACCTTCATCAGACAACTCCTTCACCAAAAACGTCATCTTTAGCTGATTGAGGGGTTCATGCTGCTGGGGTAACACTGGAGGCAAGGAGCACCATTTCTTCACCAGATCAGCTCGTGATGCATGTGTATTATGATATTATCTCTAGAGCATTATCAGTGGTAAGTGTTGATCTATCACCATAAAATATTTGCCCTAGTTAGCTATAAAAAAGGGCCATTTTCCCAACACTTTGCATGCAAGTTTATTTCAATATTATTGGAAATCGGGAGGATTAAGCAAGCCCTAGAATAGAAAACAACGGAATATTTGCATCTGAGATATTACAAATTAACACCATAGCCACTTCCATATCCTATTAAAAACATTCACAGTCTAGCTTTGAATTGCCAATTCATGGGAATTTTGACATGATGCCCAAAAGGAATGAACAAAACTAGAAACAAACCCACATTTTGTAGACATGCCAACTATAGAAATACCCACAAAATTATGTGAATCAAATCCATATTTTATGGTGAGGATGTGAACTTGCTTACCCTGATCATAAGCCGCGATGTTTGCACAAATCAGAAGCACACATAAAGTGAATTGAAACTTACAGGTACAGGAAGAGAGAGGGAGAGTGCCAACGACAAAGGAAACCCTGTAAGGAAGGAACCTTTTTCCCTTAATAAATATCTCGTCCCTTCCAATGTAAGATTTTACCTCCTGCTACGTGACTCTGATATCCCCAGTTTTTACCTTCCGACTTCCGAGTTATCCAAGAGCTTGCCACAGTGACGCTTAAACCCTTAAATTAGGTAACGAATTTTTGGACTGTTACCAAGAGAACCCCATGACCACCCAAACGCAGCCACAAATAAGCATATGGATGTTACCAACAATGCTGAGAAGCCTTTGGATAGTTGTTTCTCTCTTCCAAACTTTTGGCTCAATATTAAGCCAACAACAACCTGTAAGATAATATTTTGATTATTCCAAAATAACAATTTGATTTGATTGAACTCTCAAAATGTAACTGGAACAGGCACATAAGCACTCAAGCACATATAGCTACCCTGGTTGCAGCCAATGGAAGAAGAAGAAAGCATAATATCTGAAGATTTGTTTAGCTGGTGTAAAAATAAGGGACTTGCAATTCCCACAGTTTAAACCTTATTTTTCCTTGACAATCTTGAGAATCCATCAAGTGCATTTGGCTTCTAAATTTGATGAACAGGAAAAACTTCAAAAGATACACAGAATCTGGATTTTCCTGCCTAGTAGAAACCACCCTAGCTATGGTGAAAACATGGGTGCCTAATGAGAATGGGATTATGTTTGTATCCTAGACTTCACCAACTGAAAGACAACTACTAGTATGTATAATGACATGCTTAAAAACAAGATGCAGCAAAATCTGTAAAAACTTAAAAAAGGGCCTACCCTCTCTCAGCATTGCTCTTACCTGAAATACTATCATCTGAATACCACCACCAAGTAGCAAGGGTTTGTGGCCCCACCTGTCAACAGTGGAAATCGATACCAGAGTGGAAAGTACAAGAACAACTCTGGTCAAAACAGATGAATATAGAGAAGTGTTTGCACCAAATCCCAAACTCCTGAAAATAACAGTGGCATAGAACAATATCGAATTGATTCCAATCAATATCTGAAACATGGGCATGCAAATGGACATCACTAGCTGTAGTTGATTCCTTATCTCTAAAATATTCCTAAATGGATGTTTGATGGCGTTAGCCAATTTACTTGCATC
Organism: Pseudotsuga menziesii; assembly: GCA_001517045.1. Lineage (NCBI taxonomy): Eukaryota > Viridiplantae > Streptophyta > Pinopsida > Pinales > Pinaceae > Pseudotsuga > Pseudotsuga menziesii. The sequence continues at coordinate 27,062 of LPNX010172211.1, forward strand.
CACCATATCTTCATATTTTGCATCTACATGCTTGGTGCCCTTGGTCTTCTCCAAGATAGCACGTCTTTAGTCTAGCTAGCCACATTCTATCAGACTATTTGGGGTCTCATGAAGGAAAAATCCCCCAACTATCATCAAAATTGTAGGAACTGCAGCCAAACCCAAAGAGAGACACCATCCAGAGGGTATTATGTTTTGAGTGCCATAATTAACCATATTTTCTTTGAAGATCCCTAGTGTTGTGTCTAGATGGAACATCATATTAAGTCCTCCACAGAGTTTTGCAGGAGCCAGCTCTAAGAGGTAAAGAGAAACGACCTTGACACAAATTCAAACAAAAAAATGTCAAACCATTCACTCAAATTCAAACCAAAAAGCTCTATAAGCCAAATCCTTCGGGTCTAAACTATAAAAAAACTCGCAAATCCAAGTCATTCGGATAGAAACTAAAAACTATGCAAGAGAACCCTATGAAAACCCAAATGCAACCACAAATAAGCATATGGCTGTTACCAACAATGCTGAGAAGCATTTGGATAGTTGTTTGTCTCTTCCAAACTTTTGGCTCAATATTATGCCAACAACAACCTGTAAGATAATATTTTGATTATGCCAAAATAATGTTTGATTCGATTCAACTCTCAAAATGTAACTGGAACCAGCACATAAGCACTCAAGCACAGACAACTACCCTGGTTGTAGCCAATGGAAGAAGAAGAAAGCATAATATCTGGAGTTTTGTTTAGCCGGTGTAAAAATAAGGGACTTGCAATTTCCACAGGTTAAACCTTGTTTTTCCTTGACAATCTTGAGAACCCATCAAGTCTAGTTGGATTCTAAATTTGAAGAACATGAAAAACTTCAAAAACTACACAGAATCTGGATTTTCCTGCCTAGTGGGAACCACCCTAGCTATGGTGAAAACATGGGTGCCTAATGAGAATGAGCTTATGTTTGTATCCTAAACTTCACCAACTGAAAGACAACTACTAGTATGTATAATGACATGCTTAAAAACAAGATGCAGCAAAATTTGTAAAAACTTAAAAAATGGCCTACCCTCTCTCTCAACTTTGCTCTTTCCTGACATACTATCATCCGAACCCCATAGAATAGTATCGAATTGATTCCAGTCAATATCTGAAACATGGGCATGCAAATGGCCATCACTAGTTGTGGTCGATTCCTTCTCTCTAAAATATTCCTGAATGGATGTTTGATGGCATTAGCCAATTTACATGCATCCACCATATCTTCATATTCTGCATCTACATGCTTGGTGCCCTCGGTCTTCTCCAAGATAGCACGTCTTTTATCCAATTAGCCACGTTCTATCAAACTGTTTGGGGTCTCAGGAAGGAAAAATCCCCCAACTTTTATCAAAATTGTAGGAACTGCAGCCAAACCCAGAGAGAGACACCATCCCCAGGGTGTTATGTTCTGAGAGCCATAATTAACCATATTTTCTGTGAAGATCCCTAGTGTTGTGGCCAGCTGGAACATCATATTAACTCCTCCACGGAGTTTTGCACGAGCTAGCTCTCAGAGGTAAAGAGGAATGGCCTTGACACAAATTCAAACAAAAAACTGTCAAACCATTCACTCAAATTAAAACCAAAAAGCTCTGTAATACAAATCCTTCGGGTCCAAACTATCAAAAAACTCGCAAAGACAAGTCATTCGGATCGAAAATAAAAACTATGCAATCCCAATTCGTTAAGAGCCAAACTAAAAATTGTCATCCAAGTGATTATAAGTGAAACTAAAAGTTCTGTAATTCAAAGTCATTCATATTCAAAGAAATAACTGTTAAAGCCAAAAGACAAAACCATTAGTTACAGGAATTTTTTTTGTTAACAAAACTCTTTCAAAATCCCCAAAACCCTACCTAATTTGCTAAGCCAATTCCCACCCCAAGCATTATGCACCCAATAATGAGCATGTGCAAATTCACGGCACCTGCGTTCAGAGTTGCGCCTATAATAAAACTGATACCTCCGTTGATAATACTAGCATTCTACCGATGATTCCTCATCATAGGATACACAAACATCAAAGCAACAAGGCCTGCAATGTAGAGGGACGAGGTGAACATATCCAGACCTTGGTTCTTGGTTGTTGTACTTGTGTTAATCGTTGTCATGGGAATATGCATGGTTTTCCCGGTTTGTATCATGGAAGTGTTTAGTTAGTGCCTTTGTTCTTTGTTCACTAAAAATAAATAAAATGGCCCTACTCATAAATAAAATGGGTCCACGATTCAAATGAGTTATAAGGCTTCTTGGGGATTCCCATTTAGGCATAAGGTGGGTAATAAGGCTTCTAGGCTGACCCCATTGTGATATAAATAAATAGCCTAAAGTCATAGGAAATTGGTGTGTTCGATTAACCCCGTGTTGCTTCGACCTCATGCTTCTTCCAAACTTAGGTTTCTCATCCCTCTTCGAGCAAAAGGTGGCACGATAGAAAGTAAAGTAGTTTTGGTAATGGTGTTTTAATGGAGCAAACTACTCATCACATTATAAGGAAAGGGTCAAGCCTATATCTTGAAAGAAATAAAGTAGTGCCTTGTTTTAGGGGGCGAGACATGTTTTAACAACATCCATGTAAGAAGTGGTTGCATGGAAAATGAAAGAAGCTAAAGCGCCCCTTTTCGAACAATCCACAAAAAAATGTAAAAATCGTGAGCACCACGGCTTGTATCCCTACATTTGTGCTTTGATCACTAAAAAGGGGACAAGTTATATGACCCTTTTATTAATTAACCTGAAGAAGTCATGAGGCCTGTAAGAAGTCAAGGAATCAAAATATTTACATGAAACTTTGAGATGGGGTCGGGCCTCTACTTTTATACTGCATATGGATTTGAGACTGGTTCTGGGTCATCACCCCAGTTTAATTATAATTGGATCAACTGTTGCAATGTTTAAAAGAACTGAGCCTGGTGAAGCTATGTCAACTGGTGCAGCTAGTTCGACGATCACAGATCATGATAGTTATATTGAAGTTAGAAAAGCATCTCAATATGGGACTTGCAAGGACTCTTACATTGAAGGGCCAAAAACTAGCTATGATGCTTCTAGGTATCGATATGGTATTGGTTCTGGAACCTAATTCGTAATTGACGTATAAGGAACATAATTTTCCTTTGGCACGCACTTAATCAGGTTTGCTTCAATGGTGCAACATGGATAAAGATGGTCAAGAGAAAATTTGTGCAATTGCTTTGTTGGATCCTTGAAGATCGAGGTGCATGGCACCAATATTACTAATAGAAGGTAGACAATTTACAAAATTTACACTTCATTGTCAAAATTTCAATTTTTCATGACACAATTAAAAAAGACTAACATAAATGAATAATTCATATTCTTCTAACTAGTCATTTTTTATGTCGTGACTAAATTAGTCATTTATGTTAGTCATTTTTAACTCTGTCACTTATTATCTAGTCGTATTTGTTAACTGGAGACTAAATTAGTTGTTAATTTTAGTCATTTATAGTTGGGTCAATCAAAATTACTCATATTTAGTAGTAAATCACTTGAAAAACCTGTTGTGACTAGAATTTTTAGTCACCTAGTAGCTAATTCCTCATTTTGTACTAGTGAAATAAAATCAAAATTCAAGATGGAGATACTATTTGTAGCATTTCCAAGTTTTATGCAATGTCACCGAACTTTCTCATAGTACGGTTTACATATTTATTAAAAGTTTACTGATTTTTGTTGATATCTTGCCATGACTTTCTTAATCTTACTTTGTGTTAAAACTTTAGGAATTGAATCCTGCTTTGGAACAAAGCATTGAAGGATGGGAAGAAAAGTTGGATGAGTGTACTACAAACATTCAACCAACCTTATGCAGCAGAGAATTGAATATTATCAAAAGTTATCTCATGAATAGAACAAATGATCAAAAGGTACATGTTTTCAAAATTATTTCTTTACTATAAATGGAAATTATTATTATTTAACTAACTCATACCTAGTGAAACAAGTGCTGCCAACTTATTACAATTGACTCCTAGCTCAATGTCCAACCTTGTATATTGTGCTCGCCATGCCTAAATTAGAACTATTTTGAAGATGTTTCATGAAATTTTAAAAATTGCACAAGATTACGACAAGGTTCATCCAACTAGAGCGATTGAGGAAATGAAATTTTTTCAAAATTGGGAGGTGATGGAGAAAATTGGTGTTCCATGTAAGACCGGGGAACCATACCATCATAAAGGCCAAGAGTACAATGATCTTAACTATGGGCAATCAAATGGATCTACACCACAAAAGACCCTCATTCAGCATGAGGGTATTTTAAAGGTTTAATAATTATGTTAGCATATCCAATATTTTTAATGTGGGTATTGACTAACAATAAGTGATGATTTTATGATGGCACAAGAGTGAAATTCACTCTTATTTTTATGCAATTTTAATAGAAAATTAAGTAGTGTATCATGTACAAT
>LPNX010172253.1:5558-93379 GCA_001517045.1 Pseudotsuga menziesii
TTCAACATTGATATCTATCATAAATTTGTTTGAATATCATCATTGTCAAGCAATAACAACTTCTTAAAGGGTGCTAGCTCAATGGTAGAGCGTCTGCCTATAATTAGGCAGGAGGTTGGTGGTTCAATTCCTCTGTGCCCTATCATAAATTTGTGACTACAAAAATGACTAAATTGACATATATACGACTATTATTAGCTAATTTCTCGTATCTTGGTTGTATTTAGCTTAGGCATTAATATGTTAACATCTAGTAGTTTATTTAGTCGTATATTTGGTCATTAATGGTTGCAATCAGTGACTAAATTAGTGACTAGATCAGCAACTAAATCAATTTCTAACTCAATGACTAAATCAATGACTAAATCATTTACTATCAATGACTAAAACAATGAATAAATCAATGACTAAATCATTGGCTATCAATGACTAAATCAATGCCTATCAATGACTAAAACATTGTCTATCAATGACTAAATCAATGACTAAATCAATGACTACTAAGTTAAGCTATTAATGACTAGTGAAATACGACTAACTATAAGATATTGGAAATTTGCTACTATTAGTCACCGACTCAAAAATAGTCATTTATAGCATGATTTTAGTCAGTTTTTTAGTCATTAATTTCTCATTTTATACTAGTGCTCCCATGGTCAGCTGTAAGGGTAGCACCATTCTAACATGGACGTAGGATGGGCCCTCCCATGGTCATATCTAAGGGATAAGCCATTCTAACATGGGGGAAGGATGGCCCCCCACATGGTCATATCTAAGGGTAGGTCCATTTTGACATGGGAGCAGGCTCGACCCTCCCATGGTCATATGTAAGGGTAGATCCATTTTGACATGCGGGAAGGTCGGGCCCTTCCATGGTCATATTTAATGGCTAGGCCATTCTTAAATGGGGCCAGGACGGGCCCTCCGATGGTCAGATGTAAGGGCTAGGCCATTCTCACATGGGGGTAGGACGAGTCCTCCCATCGTTAGATGTAAGCATTGGGAGGGAATTTTTGACTGGGTCAGATATAAGTGCGAAAGACGATGAATACCTAGATGGAGGATAGGAATACAACCAACATGAAACAGGGATGGCTGTGTACGACTTCCTATGACAAGAATAATTGAGAGATAGAAACAATTAATCGAGATGGTGGAAGCAGTAATGATGACGATGATCCAGTGATGATCCATATTTGATGATGATCTAGTGATGATCCATATTTGATCATGATCTAGTGATGATCTTGATTTGATGGCGATCCAGTGATGATCCATCTTTGATGATGATCCAGTGATGATCCAATGATGATGATCCAAAGATGATCTAGTGATGATCGAGTGATGATGATCCAGATATGATCCAGTGATGATGATCCAAAGATGATCCAATAATGATGATCCAGACTTGATCCAGAGAAGAAGACTTGTGTTGATGAATTGTGTCAAGATGATACCTTCCTAGTTAAGAGGGAGTGTTGATGTATTTGTAACTTCATAATGTATTCACTTGTATATCTTATGTATTATACCTCGATGTTCCTATCGGGAAGTATTTGTAACGTAATTGAGACATTTCATACCTCGATGTTTGTATTAGGAGAATCAATAATGTAAACAAGTCATGTAAAGTCATAGAGGGTAACCCTCCTTATTGTTTAAGGGTTAAAGTTTGATAGTTTCAGGGCACTAGGGTTATTAGAATCTCCTAGAGAAGTCAACCCTGGGAAGTCATTGTCAAGTAGGAATTAGTATAAATAGAGAGTGAGGCTCTATATTTATCACATAGTCACTCACACTCAGTTGTAGCACATGAGTGAAAGAGAAGGAGATGGGAGAAGAGAGAGAACAACTGTCGAAGATCATTGTTGAGCCCCATTTTGTCACATTTTTGAGCTAAAAACCTTATGTATTAATGCATATTTTGTTATCTTTTGGCGTATTTTGCATCGTACAAATTACCATTTAGCTTTAGGTATGACCTTATTTTGGATTTATTTAAGATTGATTTATTCTTGATTATTTTACTGTTTTAATTAATAAAATCTAGGTTAATTGATGCAATTCTTAACAATTGCAGTCATTAATTGCAGAGCATACCTTTTGGGCAAGCTTGACACACAGACATACATTCATCTAGATAGGCGCATAGCATATCCATCTCATCATTTAGCTCACAAAAACAACCATGCATTGGAACTAATTGATTCTCCAACATTTAAGTATGGAGCAACCTGTAAACCGCTTTTTGTTCACATGTCGAAGTGTTAGCACGAGCCTTGTTCTTGAAGGTTGCCAGCATACCTCTCTGATTGACATCACACCACTAGTTCATGCTAAAGAACAGAGGCATGTATTCCACCTCATTCCTGATGGGGACCAACTCGCGATAAGGGAGAAAAATTACTGCGTGTTGGCATTGGAGTAATGGATTGTAATAATGGTTGACTCATCTGAAAGTGTAGTCCACCACTGAAGGGTCAACTCGCTCACTTTCTCAAAAATCTATATTAGAACGCTTGTATGCGAAAAGGGAGAGTAGTTTTTACCTTAGAAATTTTTTATGTAATTTAGACTCTGCAACACTCATTTATTTTTTTTAATGGAAGTTTTGTTACACTATCTACAATTGTGTTCCACTAACGTTTAGCAAGCCATGACTCTATTTTCTGGGAGGGCCCCCTGCTAATCAAAGTTTTATATTTTTGTATAGTCTCTGTCATTTCTCTTCTTTGTAATTAGTATATATTTGTTCATTGATTGTTTATGTAATTCGATTCTTGTAATACTTTATATTATTCACTATAGCTTAGATTTAATTTCAATATTATGATGCTTATCTTGTAATCGTTTATATTAATTCTTGTAGCTTAGATTTCACTTCAATATATGATGCGTATCTTGTAATCGCTTATATTATTTCTTTTAGATTAGATTTCATTTCAATATTACGATGTTTATATAGTCTTTCATTTTAAGTTAGAAACCAGTTGCATATAGACTAGATTGTAATTCCTTTTGATGCATTTCCAGTTCATTGTTTGATTCAATGTTAATAGAGTAAACTGCTTCAATACTATAGAATTTAATCATAATTAGTTTCAGTTCTGGTAATTCCTATTATGTTCTGAATTTATTTAATTTCCAATTTCCTTTCAAATTGCAATAGGTAATGATGTTTTCAAATTATGAATTGTATTTGAATGATCTTGTAGAGTAAATGTAGTTGTTAAATAGATTTAAATTCCTATATTTAAATTCTAGTTATTACATGCATGAGTCAGCTGGCCCAACATCATCTAGATTAATCATTTTTTTCAAAGTTTTAAGTGTTTTTGTATACAGACTGTCATACAGACAGTCTGTTTGGTCTATTATATAAACTCCCATTTCAACCTGTTGTCCAATCATTCATCCATTCCTTGGCATATTTTATATAGTTTAATTCTATTTTCTTTAGTTTCTTGAGTATGTTTTGATTAGAATAGTTAGACAGTGATTATATTTCCTTTTAAGATTCTATGATCAAATTATCTAGAGTACTTATTAAGTCTTTATTTCTTTCTACCATATGATTATGTCTTGTAATATTAGCTTAAATTGATTTTATTTCTTTATATGTGATTCAAGGTTAGTTATATTACTAATTTGGTAGATATGTTGATAGGTTATAAATAGAAGTTGTTCTTTTTAGTTAGATGGTTACTAAAAAAGAATTAGGATCATCTTCATCAGGTTTTTTGCTTGTTTATAAGTTATTTCCTCTCCTTTGCATTTATGTTTTGTCTTTTGTTAGTTGTCCATGATATAAAGAACCATGTTTACCATTACTTGCAACTGGACATTTCTTAGTTTGCATATTTTCATAGAGGTAAAGTTAGACTTGATTCCATTTAGTTTCTATACCTCATTTGAAATCCATTTTGACTCCCCTCTACCCCTCTCCCAGACACTATAAATGATTATCCCCAAAAAAACCTAGGAAAGTGGAATTAGTCTGAGTTGCCATGTATACCCTTAGTGATATATCTTAGTTGATGTAATTTGCAAATCCTCCGTTGTATAGTTAGCTTTCAAAGTTGTTTAAATTAGTAGAATATATCTTAAGGGATAGTTTATTATTATAACATTATCTTGTTTTTATTTGTATCTCTCCAACAAGTATGTATAGAGTAGAGTAGTATGACTAGATCCTACACTAGTCTAGTCCTTTGCCTTACTTTAATCTTCTTAACTGTTAAATTCTTTGGAGTCTGAATCTATTTGTGATTACGAAAGATATTTTGATATGTGTTTGTTAAAATATTTCCATGACATATTAGGAATCATTCTTCCTTCGCATATATTTTGTAGCAACTCCAAGCTTACAAACCCCAATAAATAAATAAATATTAGGTAAATTATTCAAGATAATATTTTGCCCAACATTTTGGCACCGTTGTCGGGGAGTTGTTCTGTAAGGTAGAAAAAATAAAATTTTCTTATGAAGTTTGTGATAGGTTGGTGGAAAGGGAGCGGTAAGATGAGAGGTAAGAACCTGCGCCTATGTTACAATAGGTGCCCCCAAACCTAGCAGTAGCAGTAGTCTAGGTTTTCCTTTGGTCTAGTTTTTCATGAATAGAATCTAGATAGATAAGGATAGATAGGTTTCCTTTACGTTACAAAACAAGGGGAAGGGGAAATGGTAAGATGAAAATATGACTTCACTACAGAATTTCCATAGTGTGACAGCCTGACACATCCACATTAGTGGGTTTCCCCGAAGTGCTTTTGTTCCTTTTTCGTAGAAGTGTGTTTACTTTACGTAAAGTTTGATTTCTTCCTCTTAAGTGTGTTTAGAGTAGATAGTAAAATTTCATTTAAGTTTTAAATTAACTATTATAGGGACATAACTCCCCCCACCATTCATTAAGTGGAAAGATACCAAAATACACATATAAGAATTCATCTGCCTAGAGACCTAAGGAAACTCTCTTAAGAGGTCTTATCAGGGAATTCATGGATGATACTTCGACATGAAAATTTTAGGATCTCATTCTTGAAAAAATTTCTAGGGATCAGTTATTAAAAACCTCTAAGCATCCCAGTACAACTTCTTCTTTAGTAGTAGACTTGAACCTTGTTGACTTTGTTGACCCTGTCGAAGTAAAAGCACTCCTCAACAACTTTGCAATTACAGAAATTGGAACATCTGAAGTAGAGTCTACTTCTCCTATAGGGTCCAATAGGAGCATGGCCAATGGGAGGAAGATCGCCCCTAAAAAAGAATACTGGGACACCTCAATCTCCCCTTAGAAAAATCCTCCTTTTAGCAACCCAACTCACACAAAGAAAAAGAAAGAAGAGTCAGCAACAAGGACCATCTTCTGTTCAAAATGTAAAACTAAACATCTCCCATAAGAATGTCCATTCAAAATTTCCACATGTCATATTTTTACAAGACATCATCTTTTGCCTCAAGGAACTAGGGTGAACCTTGCTAGAATGGAAGCTGATCCTCCCTCCCTGAACACTCTTCCTCCTTTACCTGATCCTTAAAAGTTACCTTGGGTTGTTATCATTTGTATACATATATGTAGATATGTTTTTTCAAATAAACAAGAGTCATGTTTAATTCTAGGAGACTCTTTTTTTTTTAAATAAAACCAATCATCTAATAAATGGTTTTGAAAACTTAATTATAGGTGGGTTTTTTCTATAAGATACTATTTGAAAAAGAAAAGTGCTCTAAAAACACTAGTTGTGATTCTAAAATTTGATTCTAAAACGATTTATTTTAATGATTTTGTTATCTCTTATATATGATGGTTTGATTCAGATATGTACATTCTTGATTACTTTAAGCAAGTGCTCACAAGACATATTTTAATTATCATGTTCTTTAATATTTTTAATACCTAGAGATTACTAGTACATCTACAGTTGTTATCAAAACTTGACCCTTAAAATATTTTTGAGAACACTCTAGGATAAGTGGAATTTCTACTTATGGGGAACATTATCTCTTATAAAGAAAATGGACTAAAAGGACCAAGGACACATTTCAATTGTTCTCTTTTGACATGATCTATGATTAAGGCCATTTTATGAAAAAATTTACTCATATGTTTAGCAGGGCTTAGCACACGCTAGTACCAATCGAATTCCTATCTTTACACAAGGCAAACTCGTCGAGGTACTGAACAGGCCTGCTGGTAGTGGGTCAATTCTAAGTAACAATCCATAAATAAGGAAATTAGATAAATAAACGTAAACCCGTCAGGGTATTAAACAAGCTCGCTAACAGCGGGGCTATGCTTGCATGGTACCAAGATAAACATGTGGGGGTACTGAAAAGGCTCGCTGGCAGCGGGGCAATATTAGGTAAAAGAGCTCTGGTTAATGCACCTCTCGGCACATGCATTAACAATAAAATATGTTTAGGCCTATTATTTTTTATGTCATTAAAGAATCATTGTAAGATGGACTTGGATCCGATAATATGAATTCAATCAATAAATAGGATATGTTTATCCTAGTAATGGGACCCATAGCAGTAGATTCTTACTAATTCAACGGTAAGCTCAATTTTTTTTTAGGCGGAAAGATATCTTTACAACAAGGAAAGGATGATTAGTTTTCCCTCTGATCCATCGTTTATTTCTTCATTACATGGTAAATAATGAATTTGCATATTTGAGCACTATTTTTATATGTATATATCTAAATCCTTCCATGCATGTGTTCATTTTCCTTTCTTTTACCTACTTATCACAACATGACTAGACTTTCTTATCTTATTTTAGAAACTACTGAATTTTATTGTATGGCTTGCGGACACACCATATATTTGGTTGGGGGGTGGGTTATCAAAATGTGTGTCCTTTTATAAAAATGATGATTTATTTCTCTAAAAATCATGGAAGTACAATTAAAAGGATCAAAGTGTTGGGGCTCAGACCTTGAAGGTCCTTAATTTTGGAAACTCCGCAGTTTTGGTGTGAAGCTTGTAAGTGGAGTTGCGATCCAAAATAGTCTTAGGGGTTTCGGGGTTGGGTCAAAGCCCCTCTTTTTGTAAATAACCCATGGTTTAAACCCATGTTTTTAAAGCCCATAGTTTAAGCACATGGTATTGTAATAGTGCACTTGTATAAATAGGCACTCATGTAAAGGAGAAAGGAGCTTTTTCAAAGGTTTTTGTATGATGATAACTTGATGCGAAGAAGATAATGCCTAATTTTAGGTTTAAGGTTAAGTCCCAGATGATTGCATGGATGATCTCTACAGCTGAGTGCACAGAGGGTTTTGGAAGGAAGGTTCTGCAGTTGAGTGCACAGTTTTGGGTTGTTGCAAATATCTACAACTGAGTGCGCAGATCAGAACTGTGGTTTTGTAAAGTGTTGAATATAAAAAGCAGTTCTGTGGACATAGCCCCTACACTGGGGGTGAACAATGTATATCTTGTGTTGTGGTGGTTCTTGTTATTTTGTTCCTGTTATGTTTTATGCATTTGATAAGTATATGAATGATAAAGTAAGATAACTGTTAAGTACTAACTTCGTGGTGAATTCCTAGTTAAGGGTTAAGCAAGTAACTTCCTTTTTATCTAAACTGTGAAGCTATTTAAGTGAATATCGAAGCTCTGTATTGCATAATTATTCTTTGTTAAGACTAAAGGTACAGTAATATCCCTCTTTTTCCTACAGAAACCTGATTCTGCGGCACTCCATAGCTATTTCGAGTGATACTGCAACCTGTTCGCAGGTTGTTGCCAAAAGGGCCAACACTGTGGGTCTCTTTGTTGGTGCGAAGATAAAAGTATAAGAACTCAGGTCTCCCGTAAGCCCAACAAATTGGTTCCGTTGCCGGTTGAACCAGTATATGATTCAAGAGGGATCTACGTTGTACTTGGAGGGACATGTTTTGGAGGCCCTCAATAAAAGAAATCAGTGACTGGGTTGGAGATACCTATCTAAAATTTGCTGAACAAGAGAATAAGGACCCTCATCGTAGCTCAGATGACTTCTTGCAAAGGTACATTTTTACTGATATTTATGAAATTTTCTTTGCTAGTGTCCACATAGAATTGCACCAGTGGTTATCCAGGTTGACAGAAAGAAAGACAAACTTCAAAGAAGATGAGTTTCCTGCCTGGACCCCTGAAATAATTAAGTTATTGAAAAGTTTGAGCAACGCGGTATCAAGAGCTGTTGACTTCTGGACAACGTGAACCATTGAATCATTTGTGACGGAGTTCACCATCGAAACACATACTTCTTTCAGCGAAGCAGAAAGACAGTTTTTCAAAGGACCAAGGGGTAAGTACTTGAATTCATTCAATCTGAAAATTAAAATGCTCTTGGCTGAGAAAGGCATATTTCTTATCGAATTAGATTGCTAGATTTATTGCTACTAACCTATGTTTGAAAGTGAAAGTGACTTCGACGAGCAAAGTGGTTTGCTTCACAACGGTAAAATATACAAGAGAACTCTTGGATCCCATACCCTAGGATAGAATACCGATTATACCCCATTAAGTCCCGATGAATCTGAATATGAAGAAACCCCTTTTGTTAGAAACCCTCCTATAACTCCTTAGCATAGATCTGTTATCCCTGAGAACCCTTCATAGTATGAAAGTAACCCTAGCCCAAGTAGTCATGTCGCAAGTCAGTCTACCTCAGAAAGTTCCCTTTCTCCTATTACCAGTCTTCCCCCCCCCCCCCCCCCCCCCCCCCCCCCCCCCCCCCCCCCCCCCCCTCGATCCTCTATGGCCCATATGAATGATGATATCAAGCTCCCAATTTTTAAAGGAACTGGATCAGAGGATCTAGAGCAGTTTTGGTTCTTATGCAAAGTTGTTTGGACTGCTAAGAATATTATGGATCAAAATACAAGAACAACGCAGCTGGTCACCTCTTTCAGAGACCGAGATTTGACCTCGTTTATGAAGTTTTCTAGTACTCAGAACTATATCTTGGCTGCTATTAAAAAAGAAATGATCAAAGAATTCAAGAAGCCTAAATCAGAGTCATAGTGTATAACTGAACTAAAAGAAATTCAGCATAAGCGAGGTGAATCAGTTTGGGACTTTGATCAAAGGTTCAAGGTTCTGTTGGATCAAGTTAGTTTCAATATTGGACCAGAACAACATAAAGAATGGTTCATCATAGCACTATTGCCTCATATTAGGACTCCACTTATGCAACCAAAGGTTGCTGATCAGCAAGAGGCGTTGGAAATTGCTATGAAACTTGAAACAACTCTTGTTGGAGATAATTCTGGAATAGCCCAAATACAAGCATAGTTAGCAGAAATGGCTTTGGAGCTTCGCGAAATGAAAAAAGAGAAATCTATTGGAAAAGAGGTTTGGTGTACATGATGTAAGACATAAGTTTATGACAAAGAACAGTGTCCTACATTAAGAAATTATTTGAATACTAGTGCACTGAACCCGTTTAACCCTAATGTCCTATATTGTAAGATCTGTAGAATAACTGACCAGCATTGACCTAAAGATTGCTATCTACTGCAAAGATATGTTCAAGTACCTAAGAATCCCTACTACAAGTTCTGTAAGTTAGTTGGACACAACAAAGACGAAAGTCGCAGCTTTGACCTCATGAGAGAGTGAACCTATGATGCTTATAGGGTACAAACTGATGCACAAGGTAATGATGGATATGGATACAATGGTATTACATCAGGTCAAGGTAATTTCAGAGGTCGTGGTCGTGGTGGTATGCATGGAAGAGGTCGAGACCAAGTTATTTGCTATAACTATAATTAGGCAGGACATGTAGCTAGAGATTGTCAGAACCCAACTATGACATGTCGATATTGCAGAGCAGTAGATCATGTGATTGAGAAATGCCCACAGTTGATAGCCAAGATACAAGAAAGAAATGGCACTCCTACTCAGAATCTTCAGATGATCGCTGTAGAGAAAAGACCTGTCCCCTCCATTAACGTTGTTACAAGGAGTGGAGCTATGACGCAAGTATAGAATAAGGAGAAATAGCCCGATGAGGCTTGGGTCCATAAGTCCCCATAGAAAATTCCAGCCTTCGATGTTGGAAGAGAAAAAGAAACATTTATGGAAGCTAAAAAAGACTTTGCCGATCCGAGAACATCAGTAGCAACTACGCAACAGCATCAACACCAGTTACAGTTTCAAGAAGCTTCACCAGATCAAGTAAGTACTCTAACATCATTTTTACAGAGTTGTATGAAGCTATTAAGAAATCAGAATGCTTTGAATGAGTTACAGAAATTTATTTAGTCTTCTGAACCTCAGCGAAGCTCTGATAGAGGAAAAACTGTTAATAGAGTTAGAAGGACTGGAAGAGAAATGAGATTGCATGCTCAAATAGGATATTATGACATGACTGATATCATTTTAGACCTGGGATCAGAAGTGAATGTCCTAACTAAACAGACATGTGAACAAATGGGAAAACCTATGCTTGAATGGTCCCCTATATAGTTGATATTAGCCAATCAGCAGAAGATTGTGCCCTTGGGAAGATTCCCTAGTGTACCAGTGGACATTGATGGAGTCAGTACCTTAGCAAATTTTGAAGTTATTGAAATAATCGATGATAGCAACCCCTATCCATCCTTGCTAGGAATTGAATGGGAAATAGACAATTATGTAGTAATCAACCTTAAGAAAAGATAGATGACTTTTGAAGGAAAAGGCTTGAGAGTCATAGTACTGTTGGACCTTTCTCAAGGAGAAAGGTATACAGAGCCAGTCATATATGAATATCAGGATGTTTTGGATCATATTTACAACATCATAGCTAAAGAAGAAGACTATGTTAACCCTACTATTGAAGGTATAATGGATTGGTAGTGTGAAAGTTCTTCCATGACTAATTCAGACAAAGGCCTAGTGAATTGGCAAAATAGACTTTATGAGCTACATGGACATCGATGTGTAAGAATTACCAAGTCTATCAGATGGGTTGGCTCACAGCCCAGAATCTTACCTACTTTTGATGGCTTGATAGACCTAGAAAATTTTATTGTACAATTCTCAGAGCAAGTACTAGATTCACAGAAAATGGAGACTCTAGATTCCGTATTCAGAGCCGCACCTGCCAGATGGTGGAATGGTCATAAAAAGTATATTCATAGTTGGAGAGCTTGTCAAAAGTTTCTTCACCTAATATTCATGGATCAACCTGAAGAGGTACGAAGCAGATTTAATGGTAAGACTAGCCCTCAGGTACATTTGGAGGAGTGTTATGAAGCATGGAAGCATGCACCTTGTGAAGAATGGGTACATAGGTTTGTACACACTCTGGAACCTGTAGCAAAGAATTGGTATGCGAAGGTGGAGCTTCACCATGGTACTTTAATTTGGGTTATCCTTATCGATAGTTTTGTGCTCACATTTTCTATTAATGAGGATTTCCTTGCTTTGGACGCAGCTATTAGGGTGATCCATAGTAAGGTCTTTGATGATAAAGAAGTAGCCGAGTACCAACTTGATTGGAAGGAACAAGAATCTAATGCAGTAGAATGTTATAACCTCGTCATTAATGAAGATGATGACCCTCGCAACATTAATATTCCTGAACCATAAGGACATTGTGAAATACATGGACCAGCAGTCAAATCACCTGAAGTAACTCAGCCCTTGAAAACAAGGAAAGTAAACATTGGATCAGAAGAAATGGCTAAGTACACTACCATTGGAGATTATTGGGACGAAGAAACGATAAGCAAAGTGACTGAACTCCTCCATGAGTATCAGGACTTATTTTCGATGAATTTCTTAGAAATGAAAGGTATCCTCGGTGATATAGGAGTGATAAAAATCCCTTTGAAAGCTGATGCGAAGCCTGTGAAGTAGCGCCCTTATAGGATGAATCCTAAGTAGAAAGAAAAAGTCAGGATGGAACTAGATAAGATGCTCACTGTAGGAATCATTGAGCCTGTCGAAGAGTCTGAATGGGTCAGCCCTATGGTGGTAGAAGAAAAGAAGAACAAGGGAGAAATGAAAATCTATGTTGATCTGAGGAAGCTGAATGATGCCTGTTTACATGATCCTTTCCCTACTCCCTTTACAGATGAAGTTTTAGACAATGTCGAAGGTCAAGAAGTGTATTCTTTCATTGATGGATTTTCAGGTTACCATCAGATCAGAATTGCTCTAGAGGATCGACATAAAACAACCTTCGCTACAGAAATTGGATCTTTTCAGTATATTGGTATGCCCTTTGGATTGAAGAATGCACCTGCTATGTTTTCTAGAGTAGTCATATCTACATTTAAGGAATTTATTCATAAGTTCTTGGAAGTTTAATTTGATGATTGGACTATCTTTGGTTTATTGAAAGATCATATAGCTAGTTTAAGAATTATGCTGGACAAGTGTAGACAACATCAAATTTCATTGAACCTGAAGAAGTGTATCTTTTGTGCACCTTTTGGAATTCTGCTAGGTCACATTGTATCAAAGCAAGGATTGATCGTGGATCCTGTGAAGATTGCCATTATTGTGAACTTACCACCTCCAAAGTCTATTAAGAAACTTCACACTATGCTTGGTCATACTGGATATTACAGGAAATTCATTAAAGGATATGCTCAGATTACAGCCCCTATGGAAAAGAAATTGAAGAAAGATATTAAGTTTGAATGGACACCTGAATGTCAGGAAAGCTTGGAAATTTTGAAAGAAAAGATGGTAACTGCCCCTATCTTAGTATTCCCTGACTGGAATAAGGAGTTTCATGTTCATGTCGATGCATCCTCCATTGCTTTAGGTGTAGTATTGGCTCAGTCAGGTGAAGGTAATATTGATCACCCTATTGATTTTGCAAGTAGAAAATTGTCCACATCAGAAAAGAATTATACTACGACAGAACGAGAAGGTCTAGCTATGGTTTATGCTTTGCATAAATTTTGACATTATTTGTTAGGATCTCATTTTAAGATGTTCACTGACCATTCTGCTTTGAAGTATTTGGTTAACAATCCTCTTTTAGGTGGAAGGATATGCAGATGGCTGATTTTGTTTCAGGAGTATGACTTTGAGATCATAGTTAAGCCAGGAAGACTTAACCTGGGACCTGACCACTTGTTGAGGCTCAAGTTAGGAGAAGAGCCCACTAGTTTGGACGAAGGTCTTCCTGATGCCCAGTTGTTTGCCATCCATATGGTTGATGACTATTTTTAGGATATTTTTCAGTACTTGTCTATAGGTTTTACACCCTCTAAGATGACAACACAGTAGAAGAATCAGTTGGTGGTTAGAGAAGCTGACCTTAACTTGATAGTAGGACAGCTATACAAGATGGGACCAGATGAAATACTGTGAAGATGTGTCTTGGAGCATGAAAAGCCATTGATTTTGGCTGAGGCACAATTTGGAGCAGAAGGAGGTCATTATGCAGGAAAAGCTATGGCACAGAAGATTCTGATAGCTCGGTTGTGGTGGCCTATGATTCATAAGGATGCAAGAGAGTATTGCCACAGCTGCGATATCTGTCAGAGGACAGGAAAACCATCTAGGAGGGATGATATGCCTCTGGTTCCATAGGTAACTTTACAAGCATTTGAAAAGTGGGCTATTGATTTTGTTGAACCAATCAATCCCCCTGCAAAGAAATATGGAGCAAGATACATTATTACAGCAACTGATTACCTTACTCATTGGGCTGAAGCTCAACCAGTCAAGGAATGTAGCACTGCTACAGCTGTGAAGTTCATATTTGATAATATTTTGTCCAGGTTTGGATGTCCTAGAATTCTTGTGAGTGATCAAGGATCACATTTTCTGAATAAGACTATTGAAGCATTGACTGAAGAATTTCAAGTATATCATCAGAAGAGTACTTCCTACCATCCTCAAGCAAATGGAACTATCTAAGCCTTTAACAAGATTCTTGAGCACGCTCTGGCGAAGGTTTGCAATGTTAACAGAAATGATTGGGATCTTCGAATGCCAGTAGTATTATGGGCTTATAGAACTACTTGCAAGAAGTTGACAGTACACACACCTTTTAAGCTGGTATATGGACAAGAAGCAGTTATGCCCATGGAGTACATTGTTCCTAGCCTCAAAATATCTGCCTTCACAGGGATGGATGATCCAGCCGTGTTGAATGAAAGGCTGGTGAGGATATTGGAACTAGAAGAAGATAGATTCATTGCAGGTTTCTAGCAGCAAGTGCAGAAAGCTAGAGAAAAAGCATGGCATGATAGACACATTAAAAAGAAGCATTTCCAGAATGGTGATCTTGTGCTCTTCTACGACAGTAAATTCATGAAGTTCCCAGGTAAGTTCAAGACACATTGGAAAGGACCTTACATAGTTCAGAAATTTATCGATGGTGGCGCAGTTCAGTTAGCTAAATTGAATGGAGAAATTTTTCCCTCCATGGTGAATGGAAGTAGATTAAAGAAGTACAGGGACAAGCCTGTACCCCCTGATCAAAAATAATAGTAGAAGAAGAGTATAAGTATCAAGAACAGTTGAAATTGGGTACTAGACTATAATGAAGTTGTTCTTGGAGAAGATTTGGCAGATTGTAGAAGTGTCGAAGGTTGTGGAAGAAAGTTCTGTTGTGGGTTGAAGCTTGAAGCTCTGTCGAAACCTGTGTCAGGATGGGTCGAAGGTCAATAGTGTGTCAAAGGTCCTTATTATGGCGAAGATAAAGTTAGTGGTTGTGCTAAAGATGAAAGGTGTGTGAAAGCTTAAAATGTGACCATTGGAAAAAAATCAGATTTGGCGGGGCCAGTATGTTAACTGTATTAACTGCCTATAATGATGCGATTTTGGGAAATCTAGTGCCTTTTGGACAAGATCTACAGCTGCTCTATCAGATTTGGTGTCTTTAATGCACAGTTATTGCATATTTGGTCGTTGGATTCTATAAGAAGACACCCAAGCCTATGAATTTCGCATTACGCATTTTCTTGAGTTAAGTCCATGTCAGCTGAACGTGAAATCCAGGAATTGTTGAGAGAATTCAGATAGAGGGGTCTACAGAACCTTATGAGCAATCCACCTGCATCTGCACCTCACGACGAAACTCCCCGAGTGCCAAATCAGCCAATGCAGACACGATCAACCAGAAAGAAATTTAAGGTAGAAGTTCGTTCTAAGCAAAATGAAGAAAGACATAAGCCATCAGGATAGACACCAGAGGATCCCATGATGAATCCTCTTGGAGAATTCGAATACTTTGGTGAGGATGAGAACATTCCACCGCAGTGTCCACCATATCTTCCACCTGTTTGACTAGGAGTTCAGCCACCTCGGTGGATAGCCAAGTTCACGTTACGCACCCCTTCACTACCACAAGGTGTGCAGTTGGTCGGAACGATGATAGGCAAGATAGACCGGCTCAAGTACATAGACCATGATATGAATGATCATTGGAAATTTACGCAGTTTGCACCTGGGAAATACTTGCACTCTGTCCATTATCCAAAGGCCGGTAATACACAACTGGAAGTGAAACAGTGGGTTGCTAGCTTGGAGTAAGCTGGCTTGTTGAATATGCTAAATGTCCCCCACTTTGGTCACAGCACACAGGTTACCGTGGTGGTCAAGCAGCTATTGGTGTTGGGGCATGATGGGAACCTATGGATAGGAAGCTAGAAAATAGTTATTGATGGAGAGCTGATTCATAGGATCACAGGCTTGCCGAAGGAAGGGCCTGATCCTAGGATTGAGTTTGTCAGAAAAGACGAGGATAGAAAGCTGGCGCAGCACATGAAGGACCGCTTCAGCCTAACGAAAGGAAATCGAGGGTATCAAACCTCGACAATTCGGCACCAAAACATTCACTTCGTTGTAGAGATCCTAGCATGCAAATTAATGCAGAAGTGTAGACCGAATGAAGTACCTGCCCCGATTATCAGTATTGTTGTGAACTGTGCCGAAGGCTACAATTACAAATGGGTAGAGTACATTTCTAGGGAATTCTTCAAAGATGTTCGCGATGCGTAGGAGAAAGGTAGACCCTTTCATTAATCATGGTTGTTAGTGCTTATTGCACTGGTAGGATGGAGAGAGCCTACCGAGGCATAGTTTGTTGATGTGCCTCTGGATATGCCTGGCACAATAAGGTATGCATCTCTTTGGGTCTCCGAGGATAAGGCCCTACAGTAGATGACGAACTATGTGTACGCCTTTTATGCAATGAACATTTCGTATGAGAACCTGAAAACACTGCGGATCAGTAATGAGCTATTCTCTCAGTATGATGGAGTGGCCAACTTCAAGGCTGACATGCACAATGTCTTCATCCAGGCCTGCACAGATAAGAAGCATACATGCTGGAAGTTGCCATATGGGGTGAACCAAGAAGAAATCATCGTAGTAGTCCAGCAGTGGCCGACCGAATGGATGAAGGACACAGAAACAAGGCCCAACATACCAGTCCCCGCAGTGACATATGTGGGCGCAGGTCCTAGTCAGCCACCGCAGAATGACCCACCAGAGAAAAGTGAAGAACAAGATGAGTCACAGCAGAGCAGAGATGACCATGGCGGCAAAAATGGAGCTGATGAAGAAGAAGAAGAATCGGTAAAGACAATTTTCGACCCTAATCACCCAGGTAAGCGCAAGTATCTAGAAGTGGAGGAAGTTACGAAGCCTTCACCCAGAAAGAAATCTAAGGAGTCGAAGGGCAAGAATATCATCGAAGAGCCCTCTTTGATGATTGAAGAGCTTGATCAAGCTCTGACAAAGTCCATAGAAGTATTAACCAACAAATGGTCATATTTTGCAGCTACACACCTTGATGCACTCACTGGCGTAGCACAACGAATTGAAGAACTTAAGGCGTTAGCAGAAAGATAAGAAACTAGCACTGCAGCAAGAAATGCCCCAGTAGGCGTGTAGCCATATACGAGGCAATGGCCAGCCAGAAACAACAGAGGGAAAGTACCAAGTGCAGCCCTTATAATAACTGATGCAGCATCTCGATCGCAGATGAGTATGACAGTTGAGATAGACTACGCCAAGTTGTCAATGCCGGAGCTGCATCTTTGTCAATTGGCAATCATGAATGAGATCCAAGAATGTGACAACTACTCACACATGCAGTTAGAGAATTCCATGAAGCAGAGTGAGAGACTCGCAGCGCAGTTAGAAGAAGCTGAACAGAAAAAGAGGGAAGCAGAAAGCAAGCAGGATGCACTGGCGCGAATATTGGATGAGGCGTGTTGAAGTCTTCCTGACTTCGACATGCAGGATGAAGAAGAACCAGAGCAGAGAATCATCAAGCTGAAATACTATGCACAACAATCTCGAAGCTTGATAGAGAAGCTGAAAGCAGAACATGAGGCTCAGATTGCAGAGCTTCAACTTTGCATCACTCCTGAGATTCCACCAAAGTTCAGGGAATAGCGTCGCAGAGATATTCATGCCTCAACAACAAAGATCTCAGATCTTTTGAGTAGCGCATCAAAGCTTCTAGATGAAAGTGTCGAGGCCTGGGTAAACTTGAAGGACAACCCAGAGGTAGAAAAGCTGCAAGAAACCATTAAGCAGCGACAGGTAG
This sequence comes from Pseudotsuga menziesii, assembly GCA_001517045.1. Classification (NCBI taxonomy): domain Eukaryota; kingdom Viridiplantae; phylum Streptophyta; class Pinopsida; order Pinales; family Pinaceae; genus Pseudotsuga; species Pseudotsuga menziesii. The sequence continues at coordinate 23,069 of LPNX010172253.1, forward strand.
AGCTGGATGCAGTCAAAGCAGAAATCAAGACATTGCCTTCTATACAGAAGATGGTTAAGGTGAAGCATAGCAATGAGCTCCAACAAGAAATTGATTCTTGCAGAAGGAAATAAACACTATTGTTGAACTCTATGCAACCCCTTATTAATGAGGCCTTGGAATTGAGCACTACTGGAGACAACCAGCTCAATGTTTTGAAGGAGTATGATGTGTTTGCACAGGAAAAGGCCAACGAAGCATCAGTAGAAACACTGCAATAGATAGTGGAGAAGGAGCAAGCAGTTGAAGATATCATGTGTAGCCTCAACAAGCAGTTCACTATCTTTTCCAACAAGATTCTTCCACTAGAAAAGCAGCAGAGTACCCCGGGACGGGACACTGGTGAGTCCTAGGGGCCTGTTAGGGCTCGGACCTTGAAGGTCCTTAATTTTGACAACTCCGTGGTTTTGGTGTGATGCTTGTAAGTAGAGTTGCGGTCCAAAATAGTTTTAGGGGTTTTGGGGTTGGGTCGAAGCCCCTCTTTTTGTAAATAACCCATGGTTTTTAAGCCCATGGTTTAAGCACATGGTAATGTAATAGTGCACTTGTATAAATAGGCACTTATGTAAAGGAGAAAGGAGGTTTTTCGAAGTTTTTTGTATGATGATAATTTGATGCAAAGAAGCTAAGGCCTAATTTTAGGTTTAAGGTTAAGTCCCAGCTGAGTGCATGGATGACCTCTGCAGCTGAGTGCACAGAGGGTTTTGGAAGGAAGGTTATGCAGCTGAGTGCATAGTTTTGGGTTGTTGAGAATATCTGTAGCTGAGTGCATGGATCAGAACTGTGGTTTTGTAAAGTGTTGAACATAAAATGCAATTCTATGGATGTAGCCCCTACACTGGGGGTGAACCACGTATATCTTGTGTTGTGGTGGTTCTTGTTATTTTGTTCCTGTTATGTTTTATGAATTTGATAAGTAGATGAATGATAAAGTAAGATCATTGTTAAGTACTAACTTCACGGTGAATTCCCAGTTAAGGGTTAAGCAATTAGCTGCCTTTTTATCTAAACTGCAAAGCTATTTAAGTGAATATCGAAGCTCTGTATTGCATAATTATTATTTTTTAAGACTAAAGGTAGAGTAATATCCCTTTTTTTCCTGCAGAAACCTAATTCTACGACACCCCATAGCTGTTTCGGGTGAGACTGCAACCTATTCGCAGGTTGTTTCCGAAAGGGCCAACATTGTGGGTCTCTTTGTTGGTGCGAAGATAAAAGTATAAGAACTCGAGTTTTCCCTAAGCCCAACACAGATTAATTGTTTTATTTGATCTCCTTGTAGGTTCAAAGCTTAGAAAAATATATGATTAACAATAGTTTGATTTGATCAAGCAAAACATATTTTCTTACAATAAATTTATATGAAGGGTTGAATAACGACCTGAATGAAAAGCCAAATGATGTTCAAAATACACATGAATATATTTTTCCTATGATTAAATTTATCTTAAATTTTTACTTCGTTGAGTCATATCATAATTATTATTAAAATAATCATATCCATAAGGGTACTTTTACTAAATTTTGACCCATGACTTGGTAAGATCTCAATCTAATATGATTTTGTTTTATCCTCATATAGGCTTGAAAAGACCTTAGGATACTTTCTAATCATTACTATGATGTCATCACCTCATCTCATTTTTCATTCACATGTATAGGATGCTAAACGTCTTTCATTCATACGCATAAGCTGTTAGATAATCGATCTTCTCATTAAAATTAGGATTGTGGTAATGGGTATGGTCATATGTTTCCATTAAGTTTAATGTTCAACTTGTCCAAATTTTACTTTGGACAGGGTTGAACCAACAAAAACATTATCAACTTGCTAGAAGATGCATTTTGACAGCATACGTTTTAAGGGTTGTCATAATGGCATGGTCATCCAAAATACACCGAGCTGGATGCACGATCATTTGATTAGCTGAATGTGGTATGTTTTAAATCAATATGATTCAAATCCTTTCCATTGTTTTCACATGATAATTAATACTGTATAATCCTATCACCACCTTTTCCCCACATTTCTCGTACATATTTATGTTCATCATCTTGGCTTCACCATGCCAAATCGATTCGAACCAAAAAGTTACCAAGATCTATTCTAGATACCCAAATTTATAGACTGCCATGAAATATTTTTTCACGCAGGATGGAACCCTTTTCTCCATCACTTGTAGGGATTTGATGAGGAAATCTCATTACTATTCGCAATGGGCTTTGATGGTAGAGAAGCAAGGGTCAATCATTTGGTTTTTCCAGTCACTGAGGAGTCGATTGCTCATGCCACTAAGCTTCCCTGAGAGGGGGAACATTGGCATAAACATTGGTTTGTCCCGAGAGCATTGCACAATTTTGCATTGAAACCTGAATGTTGCCATGTATCAGGAAGCAAAGGCTACCATCAGAGTTGGATCAAATAGAAATATCTCAATCCACTGATAGTCATTATCCACTTAGTTACCTACAAAGGTAAGTTCATTTTTTTAAAAATCTTGTCATCTGCGTCTATTGGCTCACTTTGTGGATCAGAAATACCTGAATTTCCCATTTTTATTTCTATGAAGTCTCAAAAAAATGTCAAATTTGGTTTGGAAGAACATCCTCCATCCCAAAAATAGCCTATACCACCATAGAATAATAAAACTTCACATCCTCGATCAGCTCAAGGAGTGAAAACAGACATGGGATACTTTTGTTTTCAAGGTCCTTAGCCCTCATCTAAACATTCACAAGATCCCCTGATATTCTCATGGCCAAGAGTCTAGTCCATATCCATCAACAGGGAAGAAAAACCCTAATATAATTCATCTAGATGATGATGTATTAGATGAAATTCCATCTACATGATCTTCCACTATTGTTCCTGTTGAATTCATACCTCTGTCACGACCCCATCACCAAGACATAGAAGGTGGAATTTGCATAGACTAGTCCTCAATCCCGTGTCCAACCCTTGGTATAGTCAGGTGTTCAGCCCGACATATAGAAAGACCATTTGGATAGTCCAGCTAAAACACATATGCCAGACCCATATTTGTCTTTATACGTGTTGGCTAACCTTTCGGTCGATTTGTTGAATGACATTACTCATGAAGGTATTTCTACACCCGTTCAACATTTAAACCCTAATAGGAAAGTTCCAGATGCTGATGTTGAACTTCTGACCAAAGAAGAGAACCCTCCATGGGATTGTAACCAGCCCACAGAACCATGTCAACCATCGTAGCTAACGATAGATCAGCTAACCTATGAGTTGACACAATCAACGAAGCAGAATGAAGCGTATGTCTAGTTAATATCAAAGCTTTAAGAAGAAAACAAAATGTTACAGCTACAAATTAAGGATATGGAGGATATTCACAATACCGTCAGTACATCACAAAGGGATCAGCACACAAGGTGTGCCCTTTTGAAGGCACAAGCTAAGAAGCTGAAGTATAAGCCACCTACTTCATCAATAAGGTCGAAGGAAGCTGCTAGCACAACTCTGCCTTCTTCCCAATGATATCTCTTACTTTGTACCAGTGGGGCCTGGCATCCTTTTTATTTGGGAGTATGTTGAGCAACATTTTGTCACATCTTAGAGCTAAAACCTTATATATTAATGCATATTTTGTTATCTTCTGGCGTCTTTTGCATCATACATATTACCATTTAGCTTCAGGTAAGATCTTATTTTGGATTTATTTAAGAATGATTTATTCTTGATTATTTTACTGTTTTAATGAATAAATTCGATGTTAATTGATGAAACTGCTAAAAATGCATTCGTTAATTGAAAAGCATACTTTTTCGATAAGCTTGACACACGGACACACATTCAGCTAGATAGGCGCATAGCATATCCAGCTCATCATTTATCTCACCAAAACAACCGTGCATTGGAACTAATTGATTCTCCAGCATTTAAGCATGGAGCGACCTGTAAATCACTTGTTGTACACATGTTGAAGTGTTAGCATGAGCCTTGTTCTGGAAAGTTTCCATCATACCTCTCTGATTGACATCACGCTAGTAGTTCACGCTAAAGAAGGGAATCTTGTACTCCACCTCATGCCTAGTGGAAATCAACTTGCGATAAGGGAGGAAAAATGACTATGTGTTGGCATTGGAGCAATGGATTGTAATAATGGTTGACTCATTTAAAAGATAAGTCGACCATTGAAGGGTCAACTCGCTCGCTTTCTCAAAACTCTATATAAGAACGCTATTATGCGAAAAGGGAGAGTATTTTTTATCTCAGCAAGTTTTTATGTAATTCAGACTCTGCAATTCTCATTTATTATTTTTAATGGAAGTTTTGTTACACTTTCTATGATTGTGTTCCATTAACGTTTAGCAGGATATGACTCTGTTTGCTGGGAGGCCCCCTCGCCAATCAAAGTTTTATATTTTTGTATAGTCTTTGTCATTTCCCTTCTTTGTAATTAGTATAAATTTGTTCATAGATTGTTTATGTAATTCTATTCTTGTAATCATTTATATTATTTCCCGTAGCTTAGATTTCATTTCAATATTATGATTCTTATCTTGCAATCATTTATATTATTTCTTGTAGGTTAGATTTCATTTCAATATTATGATGCTTATCTTGTAATCATTTATATTATTTGTTGTAGCTTAGATTTCATTTCAATATTATAATGTTTATATAGGCCTTCATTTTATGTTAGCAACTGGTTGCATATAGACTAGATCGTAATTCCTTTTGATGCATTTGAAGTTCATTGTTTGATTCAATGTTAATAGAGTAAACTGCTTCAATACTGTAGAATTTAATCATAATTAGTTTCAATTCTGCTAATTTTTATTATGTCTTGAATTTATTTAATTTTCAATTTCCTTTCAAATTGAAATAGGTAATGATGTTTTCAAATTATGAATTGTATTTGAATTATCTTGTAGAGTAAATGTCATTGTTAAATAGGATTAAATTCCTGTATTTAAATTTTAGTTATTACATGCATGAGTCAGTTGGCCCGAGATCATCTAGATTAATCATTTTTTTCAAATTTTTAAGTGTTTTTGTATACAGACTGTCATACAGACAGTTTGTTTGGTCTGTTATATAGACTCCCATTTCAACCTATTGTCTAGTCTTTCATCCAGTCCTTGGCATATTTTATATAGTTTAAGTCTATTTTCTTCAGTTCCTTGAGTATGTTTTGATTAGGATATTTAGACACTAATTATATTTCCTTTTAATAATCTGTGATGAATTTATCTAGAGTACTTATTAAGTCTTTATTTCTTTCTACCATATGATTATGTCTTGTAATATTAGCTTAAATTGATTTTATTTATTTATATTATATTCATGGTTAGTTATATTACTAATTTGGTAGATATGTTGATAGGTTATAAATAGAAGTTGTTCTTTTTAGTGAGATGGTTACTAAACAAGAATTAGGATCAGCTTCATCAGGTTTTATGCTTGTTTATAAGTTAGGTCCTCTCCTTTGCATTTATGTTTTGTCTTTTGTTAGTTGTCCATGATATAAAGAACCATGTTTACCATTACTTGCAACTGGACATTTCATAGTTTGCATATTTTCATAAAGGTAAAGTTAGAATTGATTCCCTTTAGTTTCTATACCTCATTTGAAATCCATTTTGACTCTCCTTCTACCCTTGTCCCTGTCACTGTAAATACTTATCCCCAAAACAACCCAAGAGAGTGGAATTAGTCTGAGTTGCCATGTATACCCTTATTTATATATCCTAGTTGATGTAATTTTGCAAATCCTCCTTTGTATAGTTAGATTTAAAAGTTGTTTAAAGTAGTAGAATAGATCTTAAGGGATAGTTTATTACTATAAGGTTATCTTGTTTTTATTTGTATCTCTCCAATAAGTATGTATAGAGTAGAGTAGTATGAATGGATACTACAATAGTCTAGTCCTTTTCCCTAGTTTAATCTTCTTAACTGTTGAATTCTTAGGAGTCTGACTCTGTTTCTGATTGTGAAAGATATTTTGATCTGTGTTTGTTAAAATATTGCCATGAAATCTTAGGAATCCTTCTGCCTCCGCATATACTTTGTAGAAACTCCAAGATTACAAACCCCAATCGATAATTAAATATTAGGTAAATTATTCAAGACAATATTTTTCCCAACACTCATCTTAGTGTCTTTGGGTTTTACTGTTTCCATTGGTGCTTATTCTATCTCTGAGGAAGTTGCGGGGTTTTATCCTTTATGGTTTCCTCGAGGAAAATATTTTTGTCTATTTTATCTTGTGATTAATTGTGGTGCATGTTATTCTCTCAGATAAGATCGTAAGATCATAATGTCATAATTGATAAAAATCTAACATGTTTCATGTTGATGTATTTGTAACTTTGGAATGTATTCATCTATGTATCTTATGTATTGTAACCTGATGTTTATTCTAGGATGTATCTATAATGTAATTGAGTCATGTTGTCATGCCCCAATGTTTCGGTCGGGGGGATCAATAATGTAAACAGTTCATGTCAAGTCATTGTGGGTAACCCTCCAATTGTCTAAGTGTTAAAGTCCCCGTAATGCCGCGGCACTAGGGTTATTAGACTCTCTTAGTAGAGGTCGGCCCTAGTAGGGTTTTAGTCATGTCGAGATTAGTATAAATAGAGAACTGGAGTCTCTATTTATCACACAACTCATACACACTCAAGTGTAGCGTATAGTTGAGAAAGGAGAAGACACTGGGGCTAGACAAGAAGAATATTACTGTTGTCGGGAGATCACTTACTATTTTCGGCTTTTACTCTTTTGGTGTTGATTCTATCTCTGAGGAAGTTGCGGGTTTTTCTCCATGTATGGTTTCCCCAAGGAAAAACAGTGTGTTAATTGTCTCTTTTGTTTGATTGTTGTACTTGTTATTCTCTTAGTTAAATATCCTAATAATGCTAGCTTAATGTTGAAAAACTAACATGGTATCAGAGCTAACCTGAGAAGAAGACACTGTGCAGCTACAGGAACTAGGGATTCCTATTTTGTGGATCTTCCTCCATATATTTTTAGCAAAAGTAAAATGGAATAACTCTCCTCCTTACGGCGCATCTTTTTGTCGAAGCATAATCCAATTCTGAGGTTTTTCAGTTTTGGACCCGACACTGCTACCGAAAATTAAGGATTTTCACAGAAGAGGAATTTTTCAGTGAGCCTAGTCCTGGATTGATATCCTCCCCAAAATTGAAGTTAGGGACAAATTTCAAGGCATTTGGGTGGATAGATATCTAGAAAATAAAAACCCTAATTTGCTCCTCAACCAGCTCTATAGGATTTCATCTCAAGTTTCAGATCTGACATCTTGACCTGGTAAGATCTAAAATATTTTGTATTTCCATTTGAAGTTATTAGTTAAGATCTCTCATCATACCAAGCTTGATGAAAATCTTGAGGAAACTAATAACTTCCAATCCTAGAAGTGTAAGATCTCCTTAGTCGTGGAATAGAATGAGTTAGACTCCTACATCCATGAGGAGGTTCCAGTCCCAGAGGGAGATGAGGAAAAGGCATTACATAAGAATAATATGGTTATGGAAAATATGATCATTGCTGATTCTATCAAGGATCACCTTATACCTCAGGTGTCCTCTCTCAAGACACCTAAAGCTATGTTTGATGCCCTAACCAAGTTTTTTGAAGGGAAGAACATAAACCAGAAGATGACTCTGAGGAATCAACTGAATAATGTGAAGATTCAGAATGTAGAAACTATCCAATCCTACTTCACAAGGGTTTCTAAGATCAAGGAACAATTAGAAGTTGTAGATAAATAAGTGGAGAATGCAGAGATTCTGATGACAACACTGAATGGCCTTCCTAGGTCCTAGGATTCTTTCATCCAAGGAGTCTGTGCTAGAAAGAAGCTAGTCAAATTCAGAAGACTATGGGAAGAATGTTCTCAAGAAGAAGCATGGATAGTAGCTCGAGAAGAGAAGATGGGAAGTGAAGATCCAACTCTCACAGCTCACTCTAAGAAAGGCAGAAGAAACCCTCATCACTTCAAAGGTAGGAATCCTCATCATAGAGATAACAAAAGAAATGACACATATATATTAAGATTCTATACATGTGATGAAATAGGACACTTTGCAAAAGATTGTCCTCAGAACAAGGTCCACTCTCATAAGAAGAAGGGGAACAAAGGAAGAAACCATTCTCATGCTGCAGAGGATGATGAACCATCCAAGAAAAGAACCAGATATGAGAGTGAAGATTCCTCAAGTGAGGGTGAATATTTTTTTATTTCCTCTCTCATAGGTAACATTACTCATGGTAGTGATGATTGGCTTATAGATAGTGGGGCTTCCAAACATATGACTAGATTCAAGGAATCCTTTGTAAGACTGTCAGAACATGAATCACCTCACAAGGTGAAACTAGGATATGACTACCAATATCAAATAAAAGGTAGTGGGGAATCTTCCTATAAAATAGACTCTGGAAAGTCTCTAACAATGAAAGAAGTATTGTTTGTTCCAGGACTCAAGAAGATCCTTCTCTCCATATTAGAATTGGATGCAAAAGGAATGAGGGTTGCATTCATAGATGGTCAAGTCATAATGTGGCCAAGAGGTAAGACTATCAATGATGCAGTGGTGATTGGAGAACAAGAAGCAAGTTTGTACAAATTGAAGGGCCATCTAGAACAAGCCTTGATCCATGACATAGTAGAGCCAAATGAGCTTTGGCATAGAAGGCTTGCACATGTGCATTATAGAACACTAGATATTGCAAGCAAATTTGTTGAAGGTCTTCAAGAATTCCAAACAAAACATGATGGGATCTGCAAAGGATGTGCAAAAGGAAAAAAATACAAAGAAGACATTTCCTAGCAGCGAAAGCAAAGCCAAAAAAATCCTAGAAATCATCCACTCTGATGTATGCTGTCCTATGTCATCAAACTCACTAAGCGGGTATGCATACTATGTTTCTTTTATTGATGATTTTTCTAGGAACACATGGGTTTAATTCATGAAGAACAAAGACGAAGTATTCAGAAAATTCAAGGAATTCAAAGCCTTGATCGAGAACCACACTGAAAAGAAGATCAATACTTTTTGATCAGATAATGGTGGAGAATTCACTTTGAATGAATTCAAAGAGCTATGCAAAGAATCAAGGATTAAGAGGGAGTTGTCCACTCCATATAATCCAGAATAGAATGGGATTGTGGAACGGAAGAACAGAACTATGATGGAAGCTGCAAAAGCCATGCTTCATGATCAAGATCTTCCTATGCATCTTTGGGAAGAAGCTGCCAGAATAGCTGTGTATGTACAGAAATGTACTCCACATAGAGTACTCGAGAAAAAGACTCTTAAAGAAGTTTTCTCTGGCAAGAAACCAGAATTCAGCCATCTCAGAATATTCGACTATCCTGTGTACATACACATTCCAAAAGAGAAGATAACAAAATTAGATCCTTCAAGAAAGAGGGGTATATTTGTGGGATACTCTGAAAGCTCGAAGGCTTATAGAATATATTTTACAGGGTACAAGAAGATTGACATCAGTAGGGATTTGACATTTGATGAAGACATAGATTACAACAAGTCTAGAAAGAGACCTGTTGAAGAACTTGAAGAAGCAGAAGCAGAAGCACCCAAAATTCATGATACAACCATGAATGAAGAAGATCGAGAATTTGAAGAACCACAAAGACCTGTAGATCCACCTTTGGAGAAGAATCCTCATAAGAGGAAACCTACTTGGGTACGAGAACTTATACAATGTGCGGAAATATATGGGGCTCTAGAAGAGAATCACAGAGAAAGAAAGAGAACCAGATCCTACTCTGGGTATGTAGCTTTACTATGTGATTTCATTGATAAAGAACCTTCCAGTTACGAAGAAGCAGCAGAACAAAAAGAATGGAAGGATGCTATGATCGAAGAATACCAATTGATCATGAAGAATGATGTTTGGGATGTTGTCCTAAGACCAGAAGGGAAGTCAGTTGTAACTTCCAAATGGATCTACAAGATCAAGCATGCTGCAGATGGTGCATTGAAAAATATAAAGCAAGATTTGTGGCATGGGGTTTCTCTTAGAAAGAAGGAATAGATTACAAAGAAACCTTTACACCTATAGCCAGATACACTTCCATCAAATCGGTACTTGCTTTGGCTACAGTGATGAAATGGAAGATACACCAAATGGATGTCAAGACTGCTTTCTTGAATGGTGCAGTGGAAGAGGAAGTGTTTGTAGAACAACTACTTGGTTTTGAGACACATGACAGGGAGTCTCATGTATTTAGAATGAAGAAATCCATGTACGGTTTGAAACAAACACCAAGGACTTGGTACGATAGAATTGATAGCTTTCTATCCAGTTTGGGCTTTACCAAGAGTAAAGCAGATTCCAACCTTTACTGCAAGGTTGAATATGGAAACCTAGTGATGCTTCTACTATATGTAGATGATCTATTTGTAACAAGTACGGATGGGTTGATTGCTGATATGAAGAGAAAGCTTGTTGTTGACTTTGAAATGAACGACTTGGGGATGACACATTACTTTCTAGGTATGGAGGTGTGGCAAAGTATAGATGGAATATTCCTTGGACAAGGGAAGTATGCAGTAGAGATCCTGAAGAGGTTTGGGATGATGCAGTGGAAGGCTATGGCCATACCTATGGCATCAAACATGAAGCTATTGAGTGATGCTTCATTAGAGTCAGTTGATGCTACAATGTATTGTCAGATGATTGGGTCATTGACGTACCTGATGAACACAAGACCAGATATTTGCTTTGCTGTGAACACCTTGAGCCAGTTCTTGACAGATCCAAGAAATGTTCACTTAATTGCTGCAAAGCATATTCTGAGGTACCCGAGGGGTACAGTTGATTATGGAATCAAGTATAATGTGAATCAAAAGATTAACCTGGAGGTTTATGTTGATTCATATTGGGAAGGTAGTGCCATCGATAGGAATAGCACTTCAGGGTGTTGCTTTAGTATGGAATCATGTGTGATCTCTTGGTTTAGCAGGAAGAAATCCTATGTGGCACTGAGTACAGCTGAAGTAGAGTATGTCACAGCTTGTTCAGCTAGTTGTGAGGCAGTATGGCTATGGAAGCTATTGTTTGATTTATTTGATCTCCAGCTAGATGCTACTTGTATACATTGTGACAACCAAAGTTGTGTAAAGTTGTCAGAGAATCCAGTGTTCCATGAAAAGTTGAAGCATATAGAGATCAAGTACCACTATATCAGGGATATGGTGCAGAGGGGAGCAGTGAAGCTCTAGTATACAGAGGAACATATAGCTGATGTCTTGACAAAGCCATTGGCTAGGGTGAAGTTCAAGTACTTTAGGGAGAAGCTTGGTGTTCTCTAGATCGAGATTTCCTCCAAGGGAAAGTGATGAGTCCCATATCCTTTCTGTCATGGTGAGAGAATTGGTTCCTTCCATGGTTATATGTAAGGTCTAAGCCATTCTATCATGGTGAGAGGATTGGTTCCTTCCATGTCAGATATGAGTGAGAAGATCCATAGTCGTTCTTACGAGTAGATCAGATATAAGGGCTGAGCCATTTTTTCATGGTGAGAGGATTGCTTCCTTCCATGTTATATATGAGTGCTGAGATCCATAGCCATTTTGATGAGTAGGTCAGATATAAGGGTTGAGCCATTCTTTCATGGTGAGAGGATTGCTTCCTTCCATGTCAGATATCAGTGCTGGCCATTCTCTCGAGTAGGATAGATGTAAGGGAAATTGCCATTATTTGAATGGAGCTACCTGGTGAGGTACCAGGAAAACTCAGTCTAGGACTGAGAAGCCATTATGATGTGATAGAGGGATGTATTCCCACTTGATCAGATGTAAGGGATGAACCATTCTCTCATGGCTAAAGGATTAAGTTCCCTCCATGTCAGATGTGAGTGTTGGCCATTCCGACGAGCAGGTCGAATGTAAGGGCAACTGCCATTCTCTAAGAGAATGGAGGAACCTGGTCAGTTACTAGGTAGCTCAGTTGAGGAGGACTGGGGCCCATTCTGATATGGCTGTAGGATTGGTTCCTACAAGATCAGATATGAGTGCAGAGCCCTTCCATCATTATGAGCAGGATGTGTTCCTTCCTAGATAGATGTAAGTATAGAGCCCTTCCATCATTATGAGCAGGATGTGTTCCCGCCTGGATGGATGTAAGTGCAGAGCCTTTTGATCATTGCAAGTAGGATGTGTTCCTTCCTGGATGAATGTAAGTGCATAAATCTTTCATCATTGTGAGTAGGATGTGTTCCATCCTGGATGAGAGTCTTCGATCATTGTGAGTAGGATGTGGTTTCGGCCTAGGTGGAAGAGCAGAGTTCTTCCATCATTATGAGTAGAATGTGGTTCCGGCCTGGGTGAAAGTGAGGAAATATTCTGTCATTGTGAGTAGGATGTGTTCCATACTGGATGGAAGTGTAGAACTTTTCCATCATTGTGAGCAGGATGTGTTCCAGCCTGGATGGATGTGAGTATTGTTCCTTTCTGATGAGTAGGTCAGATATAAGTGCTGAAGAAGACCTACATGGGGGCTAGGCCTACAACCAGCATGAAAAAGGGCTAGATCTGTAGAACTTCCTATGATGAGAAGAATCATGAGAGAGCACCAGTGATGATCCAGATCGAGTGATGATCCAGATCCAATGATGATGATCTAGCAGTGACGATCTAGATCCAGTGATGATCCAAATCCAGTGATGATGCCCAATGATGCCCAATGATGATCCAGATCGAGTAATGATCCATATCCAGTGATGATAATCTAGATCTAGTGATGATCCAGATCTAGTGATGATGATCCAAATCGAGTGATGATCCAGATCCAATGATGATGTCCCATGATGATCCAAATCGAGAGATGATCCAGGTTCAAAGATGAAGATGACTTGAAGATGAATATGAATTGAAGACTCGGAATAATTGAGATGTAGATGACAAGATGATCCAGCTGATACATAGAAGAATACCAGTACTAAAAATTGTGTTGAAAGAATACCTTCCTAGTTAAGAGGGAGTGTTGATGTATTTGTAACTTTGAAATGTATTCATCTATGTATCTTATGTACTGTAACCCGATGTTTATTCTGGGATGTATCTATAATGTAATTGAGTCATGTTGTCATGCCTCAATGTTCTGATTAGGAGGATCAATAATGTAAACAAGTCATGTCAAGTCATTGTGGGTAACCCTCTGATTGTCTAAGGGATAAATTCCCCATAGTTCCCGGGCACTAGTGTTATTAGACTCTCCTAGTAGAGTTTGGCCCTAGTAGGGTTTTAGTCATGTCAGGATTTGTATAAATAGAGAACTAGAGTCTCTATTTATCACACAACTCATACACACTCAAGTGTAGTGAATAGTTGAGGAAGGAGAAGACACTGGGGCTAGACAAGAATAAGATTACTGTCATCAGGAGATCACTTACTGTTTTGGCCTTTTACTGTTTTGGTGCTGATTCTACCTCTATGGAAGTTGCGGGTTTTTTTCCATTTATGGTTTCCCTAAAGAAAAACACTAGGTTCATTGTCTCTTGTGTTTTATTGTTGTACTTGTTATTCTCTCAGTTAAAGATCCTAATAATGCTAGCTTAATGTTGAAAAACTAACATTTCATCTAGTCTCTTGGTAGGACTTTCGACATCCTTAATGATGCGTATTGTTGTATTACATGGGTATTTTTAGTTCAATATTTATTTAGACACTGAATATGGAACATATCCAATGACTAAGGGATCCACTACTCTCCCTGATTGTAAGCGTATATCATTATAGGGAACTGGGGTAATGGAGCGAGCACGTATGTTGGCTGTCTCAAACTAGTGGACTTCTTTATTATTGTTTGGGTTAGGATTGGGTTGAGAAGACATCTGTGGTTGTATTGGCATGTTCTTCTGTGCAACGTTGTTCTGAAGTTGTAGTTGCGGCTGTTGGTACTGTTCGTGAGGGTAAGGTTGAGGAGGATATTGTTGATGAGGAATTTTTTGGTAAGCAGGTTGGTTATGAGAAAATTTATTCCCTGGATGGGAGTTCCTCCATCTAGGAGACCACGAAGTTAGTAGGTTTTATTGTTGTGGTGTCCATGGTGACCAAGAGTTATCATTCTGCACGAAAGTTTGAGACAGATGCCATTGAATGTTATAATAATGTGAAGGGAATTGTGTATTCTTGTATTTCATATAATTCATATTATTCATATTGTTCAAGAAGGGTGATGGGTTTTGATGCATACCTTGATTTCGAGGCTGCTAGGTATTCTTTTGAGCAATGAAGTAGGATTTTTCCACATTAGGAGTAGATGCGTGCAGGACTACCTTCACTTGGAGAAGAGAAGGGCATTCCTTAGTGCCATGATTCAGTTCACAGAGTTGACATACTTGTAATTTGTCAAGTGGACACTCGTTCAAAGGATTTTTATTTCTACATCTTAGATAGAATATGTCAAATCTAAAGTATTATACTTATTGCCTCTCATTTTCTCTTAGGACATCCATTTCTTACGAAATAGAGCTCATGATCTCTATTTTGAATTTCTTGAGAAATTTTCCTATTTATTCTCAATTGGCTCCTCCATTAGATTAATTGTGTGTTATGGTGAAGAAATACCAGTCCAATCCTTTGTCATGGTTGTTGGTTTCGAAGGATCCTCTTGGGTATATTCGACATAAGTCAACAATATATTCGAAGGATTCTTTCAAGATATGCCATTTCCCCAATAGATTCAACATATCTAGTCAATCTTATTTGATTCCATTTAATAGGATAATTTTGAGCACATCTCTCCCCATGTCATTTTGTCCTACCCTCTGTACATTGTACACAAGTATCTTGAAAAATTATTCCATAATTTATTCCTCCTTCTATACCATGTTAAATATTTCTTCCCTCTTGTATTTGGTCCTGCAATACTCTTGGTATTTACCAAGGAACACCTGCTTCATTTGTTCCCAGGTGATGACAGTTTCACCACCCAGTCTCATAAATAATCTCGAAACGTTATCCTTCAGGGTGGCTATGAAAAGATTTAATTTTTGCTCACTTGACATGTAGTCCTAGCCGTGACAGAGGATATCAAACTTGAAAAGAAACTTGTCTGTGTCCTTTATGGATTTCCCAGGAAAGCATGGTAATATTGATGGTGAAATGTTCTTCATGGGGCTGTAGCCAATGATTTGTCGGATGGGGAATTGAAGTGCGGCAAAAATATCCTCATGTGGAGGGTTTCCATTATTAGGCCCAAAAATGGCCCCTTTTTTACCACGCTTATCCACCTCTTTTTGCCTAATCCTACCCCTATTGTGCATGCTAAATAGATTTTTTTCCCTCACTTGTCCCCTCAAGTCATAAAGGTATGGTTAATTATTGTCTTATTTTATTAATGCTTAGGATTGTGGTAATCAAAGCTCTACATATTAAATTATGCTAACATATGATGGTTTTATAAAGATATTTCGAGATATAGAGCATATAGGTGTAGCAGGCCGAACATGCCAAAAAGAGGGATGGAAATTCATTGTTAAAGTTAATCGGCATCCATTCTAGCATTGCCCAAAGAATGTGGTCCCAGTGTATTAGTCCATGCAAGCTGTACAAGGGTAGCTGCAACAGTTTGCAACATATTTGGAGACAACAGTGTGCCACTGCTCAAAAGTAGTTGTAATCTGCAAGATATCCTCTCAATCAATTAGGATCATTATTTCTAGGTCGAATAACAGTTTCCCTATATCTTTTACTCTCATCCTGCCACGATTGTAACAGTTTATTGTAATTGGCGTATCCTGAAGATCAGAGATATTCATGGCTGCCCAATCATAGGAAGACGATGTTATGACTGTAATTGTATAAATATGGGGAACTATTCTGAGCCAATTGTTGAACATTTAACTAAATTATTGTATCAGCTATGATTGAGGTTGTGTGATTCATATTCCCTCTCTAATACAAGGAGTTTGATTCAGGTCTCAGTGTTTTAACAAGTGTTACTTCCACCATCTCTATGTGAAAGTTGGGCCTGCCTTCCCACAGGGATTGCTGAGTTAATTAGGTATTTATTATGTTGTGTGATTTTGTGATAATTTCCTTTCTTCATAGTAAGTTGCAATAGTTATTGATTGATAGTGTGTTATTGGATAAATAGTAATTGCATTTCTTGTAATATTTCAGTGGTAATGTGTACCAGTCGACTGTATAGGTAATTGTCCCTTGTGCACTATGTGATAGCTATGATAGCGTTGTTCATCCCTAGTTCTTTCAATTGCTATTTTTGTAGATCTTTGCAGTTCATTCCTTTGCTTTTATAGTTGTAGAATTTCATTCTTGTACTTTGAATTTCTAGAATAGATGAATTCAATTCATTTCCTTTGTATTTCTAGAATAAGTAGATCAATATAGTTGGGTGAATCTTAGATGGTCTGGAAATCAGGATTTCATTTTCTACAAGAGTAATCTCAATGTTATTTCCTAAATCTTTCAATTCTAGATTAAGAATCGTGAAAGGTATTTGTGGTTGTATTCTTGAGAAAGTAAATTAGATTAAGTGGATTATGGGATGAGCATGGCTGAATAGGAAAGTAGGATCATTTACTTACAACAACTTATTTTTTAAGCATATATAGTGCATATTATCCATGAAATAAAAGACTTCCCGAGGTTGAAAATAGATATTGAACACTCTGTATGTTAGCTTTAATTAACTTGCATATAGGTTGCTAAATATTTTGGCGTCGTTGCCAGGGAGGATAAGTTCTAGACACTATCGTAGTTGCATCGAGTAGTTGTCCCTATTCAATCTACTTCAGTTCTTTTTCCGTTTGCATGTTTTGGGTTGCATGAATACAAGAAGGGTACAACGTGATCATCTTATAAATCCCAGAACCCCATAGAACACTAACGTTGCAGGTGGCCAAGGCCGTGGGAGAGGTCCATAATTTGGGAGAAGAACAGCCATTGATGATATGTTTGATAGAAATAATTCTTCTACCAGGTTTCACTATCAGGAAACACCCATTAGAAGAATCCTTTCCAACCCTGGAGTGCCAGCGTTAGGTTCTACAGTGGAGAACACACGAGGAGCTGCAACACCCTCGAATATCCCTGCAGAGGAGGACATAGTTAGTACTATAGGATCAGTTGATCGAGATCTGATCCATCACATTAACGAGAAGGTTGTGACTAAAGAGGAGTGGACACAGTTCCATCAGAAATTCGTCAATCAGTGGACGAAGGAAGATGATAAAATAGAAGAAAATATGAGTAACAAACATGATTCCGAAGAGGAAGGGGCAATGGGAGAAAAGCATCATCATGAAGGTAATTCCGTGCCTAAAGGGACAGTGGCTACACTTCAGTTCCCAAATCAACAACTAGAAGGGATAGGCCCCATGAAAAATATATTGCCATCGGTGTTGCCCCACTTTTATGGAAAAGCGGTAGAGGATCTAGATGAATTTATTTTCGAATTTGATATCCTCTATCATAGCTATGAGTACACCACCAACACACAGAAGCTAAATCTCTTCCCTACCACTCTGAAGGACAATGCATTACATTGGTTTATGAGCCTAGGAGGTGGAAATGTCACTAATTGGGACAGGATGAAATAGGTGTTCCTGGATAAATATTAGGAGTATTGCAATACCAAGGATAGGAGAGAAGAACTATTTAAAATGGTATAGAAGGATGATGAAAGTCTGGAAATTTTTTTCGAAAGGATTTTATATATTGTGCAAAGAGATGGACAGACTAATATGGGGTTAGATGTGCTCAAAATAATCCTACTTCATGATATTAGGGATTATTTCCTAGATATGTTAAACTTGTTAGGAAAGGGGGATACATCTAAGGAGTCCTTCGAGAAAATCGTGGAACTATGTAAAAGGTACTCCAGGGGATCTTTCAGGAATAATAGGCGGGACAAATGGGACAAATTAGATTGTGATGTCTTCGACAAAAATCAGAAGTCATATAATAGAGGAGCCACCCGTTCAAAGATATGCAATCTCCTCGAAAATTTCAAAATAGAAATGATGAGCTCCATCTCCTCGAAAATAGATGTCCTAAGGGCAAAGCAAAAGCAAGCAGTAGAAAATCTCACACTAGGTGTATTCTTCCCTAGATGTAGAAAGAACCACCCTCTGAAGGAGTACTCGCTCGACAAGATAAAAGTATGTCGGTTGTGTAAGATCAACCATGAAAAAAAATAATTCTTGTCACTACCTCAAGTGAAGGTCGTTCTGCAGGCATCAACTTCATAGGTGGAACCAACCTACTTTATTGCAGAAAAGAAGCCCTGGCAGCCTTGAAATCAAGGTATGACTCCAGACTCATTTCCATTTTGAATAACATGAATAATTGGAATAATATATAGCATATGAATACACAATTACCTTCATCTTATTCTAATCCTCAATGGCATCCCTCTCAACCTTCAATGCAAAATTTTAACTCCTGGAACCCCTAGGCTCAGCCACCATAGCCACCGAACCAACCAAAATTTTGGTCTCCTTGATGGAGGAATTTCCATCTAGGGAACCAGTTTACCCATAATCAACCCTCTCAATAGCTTCCACATCAACCATTTTCGCAACAGCAATGCCCTCCTCAATATCCGCATCCTTATCAGCAGTGACAGCTGCAACTCCAGAACAATGCTATCCCCAATATACCAATACGACCTTAGCTTCCTGTTCAACCTAACCATAACCCAAATAATAAAATAGTCCATCAGTTTGAGACTATCAACATGCCTTCCTACTCCCTTATTGTTGTACCCTGTGTTACCACCTAAGTTGTACTTAGTGGTTTTTTATCAAGTGAGCCCGGTGAACCAGACAAGGATAACTTGTTCGGACTGCAAAAGACCTTTGGAAGTACTTTTGGGAAGTGCTTGTTGTACTATATCACATGTTCATGCCCCATGGGGGAATTGTAATATATTTTGTAGCATGATAGTGTCTGTAAAAGACTCGGTCTCTTAGACTTCATTTGACAATCCGATCAGCCCAGGGTGTTTTTTCCCTTGGTTATTATTGGTTGTTAAACAAACGACTGATAATTTCTGAGTTTTTCACTCCATACCTCCAAAGTTGGGGTCGTCGGCTTGGCATTTAGGAATATTGAGGCTATTAGAGTCTATGTGTCAATGTATAAACATGCTAGACATCTTTTTTGAGTCATATGAACATGTCTAAGTCCCCCTAGGTGTTTTTAAATTTTTAAATTTTTCAGTTTTTTTAGTGTTTTTTATTAAAATTTAATTTTTCCAAAACTTAGGCTATTTTTTAATAGTTTAATTGGAAAAATTGATTTTCTAATAAAAGTGGGCTAAGTAATCGGTTTTAGTCATGTAGGTGCTCATTTTCAAGCTAAGAGCACCATGTAAACCCATGGACCCATTGTTTCCTAGTTTTGAGTGATCTTCCATCACTCAGGTCAGAAAGCCCCAAAAATCAATTATTGATTATTTTAATTAATAAATTGATGAATAATGGAGCAAATCCAAAATCATAAATCAGTGGATTCTCAGCTGATTTGATTGAAATCAGTTAGATCTGAAGCAGATTGACTAGATCTGACGAATCCTTGACTGAAGGAGGTGATCAAATCAGATCCAGAGTTGATCTTCAGCATCCTTTATGGGGGATTTTTCCCTCCCTCTCTCCTCCACACGTTTTTGGCTCATCTAGATGAGTTTTGGTGGATTCTTCAGTCAACAGGTTGAGGTGTCAGTCAGATCAGCCCCACGATTGACAGTTGCACTCAATGAGACTCATATCTGGCTCAGCTAGACACAGATCAGGCATTGATGGAATCTCCCTCAGCTGATTTTATGTATCTCCTTGGGATTTGCGCCCCCCCTGGGCTAGATGGCCTGTATTTTGTATATATCTAAGCACATCCTCCTCTTCCAAGCTAGTTAGAACTGGGATTGAGGTGCTGCTTCTATTGTAACTCTGTAATTCTTCATTTGAAATAAATAAAATATTTGGAGGCAATACGGTGTGGTGCCATTGCATGTGTGGATTATTATTGCCATTTTTTTACTGAGGTAACCTGTATCTGTGGTCATTTTTTGCTAATTTCTTGTAGATCTGTGGTTAAGATTGGTAATAAGCTTATTACAATCTTGATAGGAAAGGTGTTGTTCAATAAGTTTATTGAATGTCACTCTCCTTGGATGCATTTTTAGAGATCTATATTTAGAATGTCCTATAAGCTTATATGCATGTTATCTTGAATCTCTTTGTATGTACTAATCGGATCTCACAAGTTTCTTGGCAAGCTCTTTGATTTCAGCTGAGTTGCAGGTTCATATTTTGGAGAGGATGCTGATATAGTTTTCTTATTCATTCTCCTCAAAAAATTTCAAAGGCATAGTCCCTCGACATTCCACCTGAAATCTCTACTGCGGATCTTCAAGGAAACCAACACTTTTCTCCTCTTCTTCCTCCCTCAAAATCAACACTTTACCCGGTTACTTGGTTCAGTTCATAGCTGTGATTTCATTTGGATATTTTTCATAAAATTAAAATATACATAGATCTGATATCTCATAGCTCATAACCTATATCTTTCACTTAAAAAGGTTTCATAAGCATTCTACATCTAGCTGTAGGGAAATCGTCTTTTTTGCATGAAAATTTAAAGGAAACTTGTAGATCACATGCATTAGATTTCCTTTCGCTGTTATAAAATTCAATATTATTCAATATTAGTGCATTTTTGTTGAATGCACAAACAGAAATCCAATATCCCAAGTAAAGCGTGCTTTCCTTGGTTCCTTTTCTGCCTGTTTAGCTAGTTTTAACTTCAATTTTTGTGAGATAAGGTAGGCTGATCCAAAGGTACTCTTAAAGTGATTTTGGGAATTTGTTATTCTAATATTCTCACTATATTTTAGCAGGTATGACAGAAGGAAAAGGAATCTGCTGTCCGAAGTGGCCTCAGGAGCGCTCAAATCCCCCCATGGGTCTCCTTTTTCACTAAAAGCTCAAGACTTTTCCAAAATTGTAAAATCTTGGTTTCAACCTGTATAAGGACCAAGAAGTTTCTGATAATTTAATTTCACTGATTATGTAACCAATAATAAATAAAATTGTCTTTTGAATAGGCTCTTTCGAGCATATTCCCCATCCCCCCTGGGGGGATTTGTGTCGGTGCCTTTTTCGTCGATTTCTGTTTATTTCCTTTTCACTAGAATTGATCTAATTTATAGGGTAGTATACTTGATATTGTTATTAATTCCATACTCCATATCTTACATTTCAAAGTAATCGTAATACTTACCCCACGATTTCTCGATTGACCCGAAAGGGGAAAGAGATTCGTGGTAGGATTAATTAAGAAACTAGAACTGTGTATCTGTTTGCTTTTTTCTATAATTTGTTTAATAGAAAATTTAAAATTAACCGCTCCTTGATTCCCATATTGAGATCCACTTGGATCGAAAGAGGTTCTTGGAGGCTTTTCTTTTAAACAAGAACATCTAGTTTAAAACTTACTAAAATTGACAAGACTCTAGTGTGTATGCTCTGCACTTGGCTGTGGTTCGTCCGATCAGTCAAGCTATATCAAAAGCACTTGGGTGACTAGTATAATTAGGACTCACTCTCTCCAACTGACAAACCATCAGGTGAAAATCCAACACCTAGATCAAACCTCTATGGTGGCAAAATACCCAAAGGAAGCAGGAACTTCTAAAAAGTGACCTCGGGGTGCCGATCTCTGTCACACCCTAATGGGTGCGTTATGAACAATAGCCCTAGAGAATCCATTTCAGCCCACATATTCCTTGTGGGTAGCCGTAAAGGTTTAGTTTTGGACATACTCCAAGTACTCTCGGGTATATCTGGAGTCCCCCTTTGCCTAATTTAATCAACTCATACTTCACATTTAACTTAAAACATACCAAGATGCAATCGCAAAACATTCACTCCAAGAACATGCAAGCACATCGATTTTATTGATTTGAATCCATTTTAAGGCACTGGTCTTTTTTGCTTCATATATACATTGTGTATCATCTTTGTGCTTTCGTGCATTTATTTTCGTATCTCGTTATCTTTAATTGTCTGTAGTTAAAATATTCAAAATCCTAATTAACTGATTCAGTTTAACATCATCACACTAAGAAATCATCCTTAGTAACTTAATAGGGTCTACCCCCCTTGGCTTCGTTAGGAGTTGAGCCTAAACGGAGCAGTCAAGAACAAGGTGATAGCCTTGACTCGAGACTTTCCCTCAAGGACACACCGAGTGGCTTGAAGATTTATGCCTGTGTGAAAGGCGGCAACACTTTTTGGCACCGTTACCGGAGATAGATCTTTTTATTCCTGAGTATGAATTAGCTTAACTTTTTTCTAAACAACTAAAAAGATAAAAAACTTTTGATTGATCTAGTCTTTAAAAAACATAAAAATTAAAACTCGATCCATCTGGCGACTCCACTGTCTAACATCCCTTCAAGAATTTCTACCTGAAGAAACCACTGACAATTATTCAATCCTCTCCCTGATCCTGAAAGGTTTATTAGGGAAAGATTGAATAGGCATACTTCTCGTAGAAACCTTGAAGATTTAGGAGACCAATCCCTCTCAGATATCCATCACATATTTGTAGAGAGTCATGTTTACTAATCTCAAGAAATGACGGATATTTACAAACCCCCTGACTTCTCTCAGATAGCAGGTGCTCCGCATAACATTCTGAATGATGCTATCAAGAAGCTCCCTAGGTTCGAGCGAAATAATGCTACCACTGCCAAGACTCATCTCCGAAAGTTTGAAAGGCACCTAGTCAGTTACTGCGATAATGTTGCCTCTAACCATGAAGATATCAAAATGAAGCTCTTTGCTTTATCCTGAGAGGATGATGTTGCAGAATGGTAGTTTGACCTAGATGATTATTCATATAAAACTCTTAGTGAATTCCTAGAGGGTTTTAAGAAGAAATGGGGGGGAAAGAAAGAACCAAGACATCTTCTTGCTTCCCTCCATAACATAAAGAAGATGGACAATGAAACCATTGATGAATTTAATACTAAGTTCAGGAGTGTGGTTACGGACCTCCCTACAGAAATCAAGCCAAGGGATTCCTCCATCCTCATATATTACATCGAATCTTTCACTCATGATTTGAGGTACCAGTTAAGGGACAAAGAGCCGTCCAATCTAAAAACTGCTCAAGATTTGGCCGAGAAAATAGAAAGGAATATGCAATATTCAGGCAAATCCAACATTCCAGGTTACATTAGGGGAAACACTTCGTATGACAAAGAGAAGGGAAAGGCCATTGAATTAGAGGAAAAGGCAACCTCTAAATACCCCATGGAAAAGGTAACTAGCATGTTGGAAAAATTCATGAAAAACCAATCTGAGCAATTGAATAAAATTCAGAACAGAATAGTTACATTGGAGAGAAAGAATGGACCTAGGAATTTTCAACCAAAACAGAATCAAGTATATCAAAGGAAGTTTCCTTAGCAAGAGCCTAGGATTCCAAACAAGTTAGACTCAAATAATCTGGTAGCTGTAGTAATTCCATGGTGCAGACCTTGTGAGCAATTCCACCCAGAAAGTACTTTCTACATAGCAAACTAGGTTATAGAACATGGGATGGCGGAGGTCAGTAATCAGGAAACAAATTCAAGTGAGCCTGGTCATATATACATGGTAGGCTAGGCCTACTCTTTGTCACCATATAAACAAAATAAGCCTAAGGATGAAACCATTACAGAATCTTATAGTGAAAATTATGATGAAAACTATAATATACATGATGGGACTCCTATGTGTTCTCCATATAATGATGACAGTCTGGAAGGTTTACTACCTTGCAACCTTTTCTCTGAAGAAGATGAGTATGAAAATGAGGACAAGTATAGCTTGGAGCATGATACAAGTGACGAAGACTCCCTTATCCCTGACAAAGATGTTGATGAGGATTCCTGGACATTCATGGAAAATCCAATCTATGACATGAATAAAGAGGAAAATAATGAAACATAAACTTTTGATGGTTTTGTTGATTTTTCTGTCTATGGCATATCTAAAGGACCATGCGGCCTTGGGAAACTTTGATTTTTCTATCTATGGACCATGCGGCCTTGGGAATCTTTGATATGAAAAAAGGAGCATGCAGTTTATCCAAATAATCAGTCTGAGCCATATATTAGTACCAGTAATGAAGACAAAGAGAACTCGATATCGGAACCTGATATCAACAATGGGGAATCCATCACATTTAACATAGATGATGGTGATGACTATTGGGATTTTTGTGGATATCTTATTAAGAATAATATATATGCTATATCCACCAAGGGGAGTGTCTGTTTAGAGATTTGTGGAAGTCCAATCTACTATACTTCCATAGAGGGAAGCATGAATCTGGAGACCTTGGAAAATCCTAGTATGGAAAAGCAGCATTCAAAACTCTTATATGATCATTCAAAGTCATATCATGCAAAGCCGCACAAGGGTATCAGTAATGAGGACATGGAGAAACAGTGTTGTGAAAATATAGATGTGATGCAGTTATTAGAATATCAGTCTCAACTATCATCTTCACATATAGAGTTTCCTCATGACTTGGAGCCGCTTGGGGCTTATACAATGAATTATCATCCGGTAAGCCTTGATGATCAGTATGTTGGTGTAATCAATATACCTCATCATTCCAATTTGTACATCAACCCTATCCAGTCATGGATAGAAGCAGCCTGCGCAAGCACTTACCAGTTTGGGAGGAAGTTTGATGACATTATTCATGCCCATTATTTCCCATCCATCCCACCCCTTCCGGATCATCACGCAGGTTTGCATTTTCTAAATAAAGTATCCTTACTTTGGATGGTAACCAAAGACAAGGACATTTCTTTTATGTTAATAAAATTCTTAGGTGGTTACATTGGATTTCTGATTACACTTAACCCTTTTTATATCATGCTTAGAGTAGGAAAATAAGCTCCTTAAGAGAGAGCATTTACTTTTTGCATTTCTATTTTATACTTAGCTATAATAAAAATTTGCTTATTTTAGTTAGTTACATTTATTTTGTTTAAATAAATCAGCTTAATGGTTCATTTGGTTTTTTATAAAACTTGTGCTACTGAGGTTTTTCTCGTCAAGTTGAGATGTTTTTACAGGGTATATAAACCAGAGATTCTGGTGTTCTCGTATCCTCTCCTTGCCTTAAAGACCAGATCGAGCACATGTCCCACAGTTGGGGCCAGAATGTTACCACCTAAGTTGTACTTAGTGGTTTTTTATCAAGTGAGCCTGGTGAACCGGACAAGGATAACTTGTTCGGACTGCAAAATACCTTTAGAAGTACTTCTGGGAAGTGCTTGTTGTACTATATCACATGTTCATGCCCCATGGGGGAATTGTAATAAATGTTCTAGCATGATAGTGTCTGTAAAAGAATCAGTCTCTTAAACCTCATTTGACAACTTGTTCGGACTGCAAAAGACCTTTAGAAGTACTTCTAGGAAGTGCTTGTTGTACTATATCACATGTTCATGCCCCATGGGGGAATTGTAATAAATGTTCTAGCATGATAGTGTCTATAAAAGACTCGGTCTCTTAAACTTCATTTGACAATCTGATCATCCCAGGGTGTTTTTTCCCTTGGTTATTATTGGTTCTTGAACAAACGACTGATAATTTCTGAGTTTTTCACTCCATACCTCCAAAGTTGGGGTGGTCAGCTTGGAATTTAGGCCTATTGAGGTTATTAGAGTCTATGTGTCAATGTATAAACATGCTAGACATCTTTTTTGAGTCATATGAACATGTCTAAGTCCCCCTAGGTGTTTTTCAATTTTTCAATTTTTCAGTTTTTTTAGTGTTTTTTATTAAAATTTAATTTTTCCAAAATTTAGGCTATTTTTTAATAGTTTAATTGGAAAAATTGATTTTGTAATAAAAGTGGGCCAAATAATCGATTTTAGTCATGTAGGTGCTCATTTTCATGCTAAGAGCACCATGTAAACCCATGGACCCACTGTTTCCTAGTTTTGAGTGATCTTCCATCACTCAGGTCAGAAAGCCCCAAAAATCAATTATTGATTATTTTAATTAATAAATTGATGAATAATGGAGCAAATCCAAAATCTGAAATCAGTTAGATCTGAAGCACATTGACTGGATCTGAAAAATACTTGACTAAAGGAGGTGATCAAATTAGATCCAGAGTTGATCTTCAGCATCCTTTATGGGGGATTCCACCCTCCCTCTCTCCTCCACACATTTTTGGCTCATCTGGATGAGTTTTGGTGGATTCTTCAGTCAACAGGTTGAGGTGTCAGTCAGATCAGCCCCCCGATTGACAGTTGCACTTAGTGAGACTCAGATCTGGCTCAGCTAGACATTGATTAGGCATTGATGGACTCTCCCTTAGCTGATTTGATTTATCTCCTTGGGATTTGTGTGCCGCCTGGGCTAGATGGCCTGTATTTTGTATATATCCAAGCACAGCCTCCTCTTCCAAGCTAGTTAGAACTGGGATTGAGGTGCTGCTGGTATTATGACTCTATAATTATTCATTCGAAATAAAGAAAAGCTTTGGATGCAATACGGTGTGGTGCCATTGCATGTGTGGATGATTATTGCCATTGTTTTATTGAGGTAACCTGTATCTGTGGTCATTTTTTGCTAATTTCTTGTAGATCTGTGGTTAAGATTGGTAATTATCTTATTACAATATTGATAGGAAAGGTGTTGTTCAATAAGTTTATTAACTGTCACTCTCCTTGGATGCATTTTTAGAGATCTATATTTAGCATGTCCTATAAGCTTATATGCATGTTATCTTGAATCTCTTTGTATGTACTAATCGGATCTCACAAGTTTCTTGGCAAGTTCTTTGATTTCAGCTGAGTTGCAGGTTCATACTTTGGAGAGGATGCTGATATATTTTTCTTCTTCATTCTCCTCAAAACATTTCAAAGGCATAGTCCCTCGGTATTCCACCTAAAACCTCTACTGCAGATCTTCAAGGAAACCAACACTTTTCTCCTCTTCTTCCTCCCTCAAAATCAACACTTTACCCGGTTACTTGGTTCAGTTCATAGTTGTGATTTCATTTGGATCTGTTTCATAAAAGTAAAATATACATATATATGATATCTCATATCTCATAACCTAGATCTTGCACTTAAAAAGGTTTCATAAGCATTCTAGATCTAGCTGTAGGGAAATCGTCTTTTTTGCATGAAAATTTAAAGGAAACTTGTAGATCACATGCATTAGATTTCATTTCACTATTATAAAATTAATTATTCTGCAATATTAGTGTATTTTTTTTGACAGCACAAAAAGCAAGCCAATATCCCAAGGAAATCTTGCTTTCCTTGGTTCCTTTTCTGCCTGTTTAGCTAGTTTTAACTTCAATTTTTGTGAGATAAGGTAGGCTGATCCAAAGGTACTCTTAAAGTGATTTTGGGAATTTTTTATTCTAATATTATTGCTTTATTTTAGCAGGTATGACAGAAGGAAAAGGAATCTGCTGTCCGAAGTGGCCTCAGGAGCGCTCAAATCCCCCCAGGGGTCTCCTTTTTCACTAAAAACTCAAGACTTTTCCAAAGTTGTAAAATCTTGGTTTCAACCTGTATAAGGACCAAGAAGTTTCTGATAATTTCATTTCACTGATTATGTAACCAATAATAAATAAAATTATCTTTGGAATAGGTTTTTTCGAGCCCATTCCCCATCCCCCCTGGGGGGATTTGTGTCGGTGCCTTTTTCGTCGATTTCTGTTTATTTCCTTTTTACTAGCATTGATCTAATTTGCAGGGTAGTATAATTGATTTTTTTATTAATTCCATACTCCATATATTACATTTCAAATTAATCGTAATACTTACCCCACGATTTCCCGATTGACCCGAAAGGGGAAAGAGATTCGTGGTAGGATTAATTAAGAAACTAGAACTGTGTATCTGTTTGCTTTTTTCTATCATTTTTTATCAGCAACTTTAAAATTAACTTCTCCTTGATTCCCCGATTTAGATCCACTTGGATCGAAAGAGGTTCTTGGAGGCTTTTCTTTTAAACAAGAACATCTAGTTTAAAACTTACTAAAATTGACAAGACTCCAGTGTGTATGCTCTGCACTTGGTTTCGGTTTGTCTGATCAGTTAAGCTATATAAAAATCACTTGCATGACTAGTATAATTATGACTCACTCTCTCCAACTGACAAACCATCAGGTGAAAATCCAACACCTAGATCAAACCTCTACGGTGGAAAAATACCCAAAGGAAGTGGGAACTTCTGAAAAGTGACCTCAGGGCACCGATCTATGTCACACCCTAATGGGTGTGTTATGAGCAATAGCCCTAGAGACTCCATTTCATCCCACATATTCTTTGCGGGTAGTCGTAAAGGTTTAGTTTTGGACATACTCCAAGTACTCTCGGGTATATCTGGAGTCCCCCTTTTCCTAATTTAATCAACTCATACTTCACATTTAACTTAAAACATACCAAGATGCAATCACAAAACATTCACTCCAAGCACATGCAAGCACATCGATTTTATTGATTTGACTCCATTTTAAGGTACTGGTCTTTTTTGCTTCATATATACATTGTGTATCAGCTTTGGGCTTTCGTGTGTTTATTTTCGTATCTCGTTATCTTTAATTTTCTATAGTTAAAATATTCAAACTCCTAAGTAACTAATTCAGTTTAACATCATCACACTAAGAAATCATCCTTAGTAACTTAATAGGGTATACCCCCCTTGGCTTCGTTAGGAGTTGAGCCTAAATGGAGGAGTCAAGAACAAGGTGACAGCCTTGACTCGAGACATGCCCCCAAGGACACACCGAGTGGCTTGAAGATTTCTGCCATGTGACCCAGGTGTGTGAAAGGTGGCAACACGCTGCAATGATATCCACTTACGATCAGGTAAGGTGGTGGAGCCTTTGATCATTGAGGATGTCCCATCCTCTGTTCATGAAGAAGGGATGAATCCAAAGTATTTATCCAAGGCAGTGAACCCCATTATTGAAGGTGCTAAACATCCTACTAATATGCTGGTTAAAACACAGAATGATACATCTATCGACAGATATCCTACCAAGCTAATTAGGGAACCACCGTACCCTGAAATATTAATGCTACCTAAGGTAGTGGGACAGCCTCAGTTTAACCTCTTAGGAGAGTTAAAAAATATTTATGGTGTTCCTATCTATGCTAGAACTGTTCGGGATCTGTGTACAAGGAAACTAGGAAGGAAACCCAAGGATCCTCCCACTGTTCGTGTCATAGGGAAATTATCTGCATTGATAATGGGAAAAACCCTTTTGTCCAAAAACGACGATCCTCGGAATCCCACTGTCATTGTGCAAATTGGGCATACACAAATACCCAATGTACTGGTAAACTTAGGAGCAACAATTAATGCTATGACTATTGAAACTGTAAGCAAACTTGGGTTCACTAATTTGAGGCCAGCCCCCACTATTTTAGAACTGGCAGATAGATCCAGTATTAAACCTAAAGGAATTTCGGATGATATCATCATCTTAGTTGAATCTTGGGAGTACCCTGCTTACTTCTTGGTTTTACAACCTAAGTCACATCTAGGAGGACACCCATTGATCCTGGGAAGACCTTGGTTGGCTACAGCTGATGCTTGCATCAGCTATTGATCTGGGTCTATGACCATATCAGATGGCACCGAGATAAAGAACCTCACTCTCTATCCTCCAGCTCGACCGAGCCTGGAAGCTGAAACTATGTTATGGATGGAACCAGAGGAAGAAGATGGCGTTCAGCCATTATTAGCAATAGCAAAGGCCTTAAATTTTAAGGATGAAACTAAAGATGATGCCATTAATAATTTCATCAGTGAACCCACTTCTATCAATAAGAAAAATGATCAAATCCTGAATACTACTCTAGGTGAGGAGGAATAAGAAAATCTCATAAAACAGGCATTAGTCAGTGACACTTACATAGTTCTAGTATTGAAAAATTTGAAAAGTGTTCCTATCGAGGTAGAGTCTAGAAGAACCCTGATTATTAGTCCTAGCCTTTTCCTGGATGAACAGAAGCGCCTGATCAGTCTCTTAAAAGAACACACCGGGGCATTTTTCTAGGAGTACATAGACATGAGGGCTATTCCCTTCAATCTGTGCACCCATCATATTTATATTAAAGGTGACTCCCTGCCTGTGTGCCATCCTCAATGAAAAATGAACCCCAATCTTAGGGACATAGTGAAGGAAGAAATTCATAAACTCTCGGAAGCAGGATTTATATATCCCATTTCAGATAGCGAGTGGGTGTCTCCACTCATAATAGTACCCAAGAAGAATTGTAAATGGAGAGTCTGTGTGCACTATAGAGAGCCGAACAAGGAAACATTGAAAGATGATTTTCCCTTGACTTTCATTGATCAAGTAATTGAAACCTTATACGGGAAGAAGTTTTTCTCCTTCTTGGATGGGTTTAGCGGGTACAATCAGATCCAAATTGCTCCTGAATACCAAGATAAAACTACCTTCACTTGTCCCTGGGAAACTTTTGCATACAGAGTGCTTCCCTTTGGTTTATGCAATGCACCAGCAACATTTCGAAGAGCTATGATTGGAATATTTTCAGAATTAGTTAATGATAGTATGGAAATCTTTATGGATGATTTTACTCCTTATGGCAGATATTTTAAAGAAGCACTGAAAAATTTGGAAAAGGTTTTAACTTCGTATCAACAGAACCAACTCTCTTTAAGCACTGAAAAGTGCCATATGATGATGAGTGAAGGAGTGGTGTTGGGGCATTTCATCTCTACTGATGGCATCTAGGTGGATCCCTCAAAAATCAAGGTAATAAAAAATATACCTACTACTGTAACTCAAAAAGAAGTGCGAAGTTTCTTGGGGCCTGCTAGATATTACCAAAGATTTATAGAAATATTTTCCAAACTTGCCTCTCCTTTGTTTTCACTGTTAATGAAGGATGTGCAATTTTTTTGGAATGAGGCATGCCAGACAACATTTCTTAAACTTAAGGAAAATTTGTCCACAAATCCTATCCTAAGAAGACCCAACTAGACCCTGCTTTTTCACATTTCTTCATATGCTTTTGATACTGTCATTAGAGCAGGTTTAGGACAGTAGGATGGTCAAGCACCTTATGTGATTTATTATATTAGTAAAAACTTAGCCCCTACTGAACTTAATTATACTGTTACCAAGATGGATTTCTTAGCCATTGTTTACTCCATCAACAAATTTCGACATTATATCATTGGATATCCTACATTTGTGCACACTCACCACTCAGCCATTAAATATCTAATGAATAAACCTGTTACCAATGCTAGGGTAACTAGGTGGTTATTATTATTGCATGAATTTGATATTACCATTATAGACAGACCTGGAAGAGAAAATTTTGTCGGTGATTTATTATCTTATTTCACTAACACTGATGATAATTTGCATGTTGAAGACTCTTTTCCAGATGAACACTTATTTTCAATTTCATCTCACTCCCCTTGCTATGCATATGTCGCTAACTACTTGGTTGCAGGAAAGCTTCTAGCACATTTGTCCAAAAGATAAAAGAGGAAAATTATTCAACAAAGTGCCAGGTATTGTTGGATAGATAGTCATTTATTATAAACAGGCCCTGAGATAGAATCAGCACCAAGAGTAAAACCCCAAAATAGTAAGATGATATCCCAACAGCAGTAACCTCTTTCTTCTAGCCCTAGTGTCTTCTTCTTCCTCAGCTATGCACTGCAACTGAGTGTGAGTGAGTGTGTGATAAATAGAGAGGCTCATTCTCTATTTATACTAATTCTCGACTTCACTAAACCCAACTAGGGCTCACTTCACTAGGTGAGTCTAATAACCTTAGTGCCCCAGAACTGTGGGGACTTTAACCCTTAAACAATAGTAGGGTTACCCACAATGACATGACATGACTTGTTTACATTATAGATCCTCTTGATTACAACATCGGGGCATGACATGACTCAATTACATTATATACACATCCCGAAATAAACATTGGGGTACAAGACACAATATACATAGGTGAATACATTCTGAAGTTACAATTACATCAACACTCCCTCTTAACTAGGAAGGTATTCTTTCGATGCAATTTTCAACACTAGTCTTCTTCTCTGTATCGACTGGATCATCTTGGCATCATCATATTCAAGTTGTCTTTATCTTCAATTTGTATTCATATTCAAGTCTTCTTTGTCTTCAAGTCATCATTGTCTTCAAGTCTTCTTCATCACGGGATCTGCATCATCACGACCACTGGATCTTCACTGCTGGATCATCACTGTATCATCATCAACTCTAGCTCATCACTTGATCTAGATCATCATCAAGTCTGGATCATCATCACATCTAGATCATCACTTGATCTGGATCATCATCAATTCTAGATTATTGTCATCATCGGTGCTATCTCTCAATTATTCTCATCATAGGAAGTTCTACAGAATCAGTCCTGTATGCCTACCCTTCATGTAGGTCTTCATCAGCGCTTATATCTAAGACTTAAATCAGAATTTCCTGCCCGGCTCTTATATCTAACCTCATCTTATCATAAAGGCATGCCCAGCACTCACATCTGACCTCATCTTGTCAAAAAGACCCAACACTCAGATATGACCATGTGTAAACACATCGCACCAGAATGGATCAACACTTATATCCGACAATGTGCAAGCACACCGCATCGGAAAGGCTCTGCACTTACATCCAACCATGTCCAAATACACTATATCAGAAAGGCTCGGCACTTGTATTCGACCATGCATGAAAACACCGGATTGAAAAGGCTCAGCACTTACATTCGACCATGCTCGAAAGCACCGCATCAAAAGGGCTCTCAATCCCAGACTGAGGATTCCTAGTAACTAACTAGGTGCCTCCATTCTCCCAGCGAATGACATCATCCCTTATATATGATGAAGTGGGACACATATCTCAATCACATTAGAATGGCCATGCACTCACATCTAATCATGTAAGACTACATCTTACAATCGTTTCAGAATGGACCTCAGTCCTAGACTGAGTTTTCCTGGTAACTAACTAGGTGCCTCCATTCCTAGAATGGCATTTATCCCTTACATCTAATCATGTAGAGACCAATCCTATAGTCACATCATTATGGATTAGCACTCATATCTGACATGTAAGGAACCAAATCCTCTCACCATGACAATATGGCTCAGTCCTTACATATGACCATTGAAGGAACCTAATCCTCTCACCATGTTAGAATAGCTCTCGGTATTCATCATCTTCCGTTGGAGGAAACCTCGATTTGGAGAACACCAAGCTTCTCCCTGAAGTACTCAAACTTCACTCTAGCCAATGGATTTGTCAATACATCAACTATCTGTTCCTCCATCGCAACATACTGGAGCTTCACTACTCCTCTCTGCACCATATCCCTAATATCGTGATAGTTGATCTTGATATGCTTCGACTTGTCATGAAACACTGGATTCTCTAAAAAATTACACAACTGTGGTTGTCACAATGTATACAAGTAGAATCCAACTAGAGATCAAATAAATTAGACAGTAGCTTCCTCAGCCATACTACCTCACAAATAGCTGAACAAGCTACAACATACTCTTCTTGAGCTATACTCAGTGCCACACAGAATTGCTTCCTGCTAAACCAAGAGATCACACATGATCCCAAACTAAAGAAGCATCCTGAAGTTCTCTTCCTATCAATGGCACTACCTGCCTAATCTGAATCAACATAACCCTCCAGGTTAGTCTTCTAATTCACCTCATACTTGAGCCCATAATCAATTGTACCCTTTAGGTACCTCAGAATATGCTTTGGAGCAATCAAGTGAACATGTCTCAGATCTATTAGGAACTGGCTCATGGTGTTCATAGCAAAGCAAATATCTGGTCTCATGTTCATCAAGTACATCAAGGACCCAATAATCTAACGATACATCGTAGCATCAACCACTTCTGATGATGCATCACTCAATAGCTTCAGGTTCAATGCCATAGGTGTGGTTATGGCCTTGCAGTCCATCATCCCAAATATATTTAGGATCTCTACTGGATATTTCCCTTGTCCAAGGAAGATCCCATCTGCATTCTACCACACCTCCATCCCTAACAAATAGTGCATCATACCCAAGTCCTTCATTTCGAACTCAGCAACAGGTTTCTTCTTAGTATTAGCAATCAACCCATCTATACCTGTTACAAATAGATCATCCACATACAATAGGAGTATCACTGGGTTGCCATATTCAACCTTGTATTAAAGGTTGGAATCTACTTTACTCTTGGTAAAGCCCAAACTAGATAGTAAACCATCAATTCTACCGTACCATGTCCTAGGTGCCTATTTTAAATCATACAGGAATTTCTTCAATTTGCAGACATGAGACTCTCTATCATGTGTCTCAAAACCAAGTGGTTATTCTACATACACTTCCTCTTCCACTACACCATTTAAGAAAGCAGTCTTGACATCCATCTGGTGTATCTTTCATTTCATCACTGCATCCATAGCAAGTACTGATCTGATGGAAGTGTATCTAGCT
Organism: Pseudotsuga menziesii; assembly: GCA_001517045.1. Taxonomy (NCBI): domain Eukaryota; kingdom Viridiplantae; phylum Streptophyta; class Pinopsida; order Pinales; family Pinaceae; genus Pseudotsuga; species Pseudotsuga menziesii. Next base: position 57,669 of record LPNX010172253.1, read on the forward strand.
ACAGGTGCAAAGGTTTCTTCATAATTTATTCCTTCTTTCTGGGAGAAACCTCGAACCACAAATCTTGCTTTATGTTTCTCGATGCTACTATATGTAGCATGCTTGATCTTGTAGATCCATTTTGAATTTACAATGGACAACATCCAAAACATCATTCTTCATGATCGATTGATATTCTTCGATCATAGCATCCTTCCATTCTTTCCATTCTACCGCTTCTTCATAGTTGGAAGGTTCTTTATCAATAATGTCACATAGTAAGGCTACATAACTAGAACATGATCTAGTTCTCTTTCTTCCTATGGGTGTTTCTTCTGAAGCTCCATATCTTTCTACGCCTTGGATAATTTCACGTACCCAAGTAGGTTTCCTCTTATGAGGATTATTCTCCAGAGGTGGATCTGCAATTTCTTGAGGTTCTTCAAATTCTCGATCTTCTTCTTGAACATCTTCATTCATGAATGTATCATGAATTCTGGGAATTTCTACTTATTCGGGCTCTTCAGCAGGTTTCTTTCTGGATTTGTTGTAAGCTATGTCTTCATCAAATGTCACATCCCTGCTGATGTAAATCTTCTTGAACCCTAGGAAGTATATTCTTTAAGCCTTCGAACTTTCAGAGTATCCCACAAATATACCCTTCTTTCCTGAAGGATCTAATTTTGTCCTCTTCTCTTTTGGAATGTGTATGTACATAGGACAGCCAAATATTCTGAGATGGTTGAATTCTAGTTTCTTTCCAAAGAATACCTCTTCAGGAGTCTTATTCTCAAGTACTCTGTGTGGAGTATGATTATGTACATACACTACTATTCTGGCTTATTTTTCCCAAAGATGCATAGGAAGATCTTGATCATGAAGCATAGCTCTTGAAACTTCCATGATATTTTTGTTCTTCCATTCTGCAATCCCATTCTATTGTGGATTATAAGGAGTGTAAAACTCCCTCTTAATCCCTAAGTCTTTGCATAGCTCTTTGAACTCATTTGAAGTGAATTCTCCACCATTATCTGATCGAAAGGTCTTGATCTTCTTTTCAGTGTGGTTCTCGATCAAGGCTTTGAATACCTTGAACTTACTGAATACTTCATATTTGTTCTTCATAAAGTATATCCATTCCTTTCTAGAACAATTATCAATAAAGGAAACATAATATGCATAGACACTTAGTCAACTGTATGACATTGGACCACATACATCGGAGTGGATGATTTCCAAGATTCCTTTTGCCTTTCTTTCGCTACTTGGAAATGTCTTATTTGTGTTCTTCCCTTTTGCACATCCTTTGCATACACCTTCATGTTTTTTTTTCATTTGTGGAAGACCTTCAACAGCTGTGCTTGCAAGAGGTAGTGCTCTATAATGCAGATGTGCAAGCCTTCTATGCCAAAGTTCATTTGGATCTACTGTGTCATGGACCAAGGCTTGTTCTGTAATGCTCTTCATGCCGCGCAGAGCACTCAGTCAATTTTTCACAGTGAATTTAATATATATTTCAAAATCAGAAATTTTTTTCATTTAAATTTAGTGCAGCAAAAGATAGTTTACTAGTGGAATACCTCGAATTTATTTTTGCTCTTGAATCCTGCTTCTGCTCCTGCTCTAGCTCCTGCTCCTGCTTTTCTCTCCCTTGCTCCTGAAGGAGCCTTATTGCCGGCTTTGATTTTCCACCCTGCCGACCAGCAGGTTTGCTGGCCCTAGGAAATCGACAGGTTTCCTAGCCCCCAAGCCCACGTACCAAGAAAATGGATAGCAACCTCCTTCCCTTAGAATACAAATCTGCCTGGTAGTAAATCCCAAAATTTCTCCTTTCCTCTTTGTTCTTTCCTAAAAATTTCTTCACTCCCGTTCTTTTGTAAAAATTTCCTCCTTGTTCTTTCATAAAAATTTTCCTTATACCTCCTTCCTCCACCGCCTTCCTCTTCCACCGCCCTTTCTTCCATCGCCCCTTTTATTAATTTCAAGTTATTCTTATTCTTGGGCAGTGTATTTTAAATTTTCGGTTGACAGGTGTTAGTTTCTTTGAACGGTATGTGTTACACATGTCCTAGCATTTTTACCTATGTGGCTTGCTCAAGATTATATTGAGCGGCAAGGTAATGGTTTTGTAAATTATGTTTATTATTTATTAATAACTTAAATAATAATTAAAAAATATATTAACCTTGATAATTATTATATATATATATATATATTTTTTCAAATAAATTAAAAGCACTTACTATTAATCATAAATTAATATGGGGCATTACATACACCCACCCTTCAGGAAACTTCGTCCCGAAGTTATGGTCAAACATAGTGATACTAGGTATATTTGTAGGTTTAAAGCAATTCACAATTACTTTAGTTAACCTATCAACTATTTAAATATTTCATACTAGCGTGCATGTGTGAGGTGTGCATGCATGGCCAGTACATGCACAGGCTGCACATGTACTATAGCAAAAACCCCTAAATTGTAACTGATACAATAATATTTCACGCAACATGACCCATATACAGATATAATATGATTTCTTGTGACTTTTGGAGTTATTTAACAATTATGTTCTTATTAGTTAGTCAGTTAAGATTGGTACCTACCATCACTACTTCCAGTATCATAATTGTCCAACATTCGACCATAATAACTAAGATGTCCACCCATCCTAACCTACGTCCGCATCCTCCCTATCCTTCCTCTGCTAGTATAGAAGTGGATGTCGGCTTCACCGACCTGAACACATAAGAACCTGAGAGCGATAGCGTTGGCTGAACAGCGGACCTAGCCTCTCCTAGCAGGCATCCGACCGTCGTCATCACAACAACATGGGGAGCGTGTCTCAGCACGGCCCTCCCATGACCTCGGGTACCCGACCGTCGTCATCACAACAACATGGGGAGCGTGACTCAGCATTGCCCTCCCACGACCTCGGGTATCATAAAAACATAGGGTGGAACACATCCATCCCTCTCAACATCCTGGGTCTATATACCCTATCAAAACATACTTTGCTGCTATCCAGTTTATTGGTACGTGTCGTCGTATCATCATTTGGCAATAAGGCTCTTCTTCAAGCTATGTATTGAGTCATACTTGCATCACATACTCGGCTATCACATAGCCCCTGTACCCTACAGGTTAGCACTATGCAAAACATGCATTCATAACACATTAAATCAATAGCTAGTCCATTATCATTCACATTATTTCCTTTCATCATAAAATCAAAAAAAAATCATATCATGGATGGGTACCCATGTACCTCATCATACATATCACATCATATCAAGGATTACTATCAACTATGTGTTTTAGTTATGAAATAAATGAATCTGATGACGACTACTGCATGATAATCGCATAAGCACAATACATTCATATAAATGATAAGCATCATAACATCGTAATCAAAGCATCTACATAGGCATGTTAATTGTCGTAACATCATGATCAAAGTGTAGTATAAGCAAGATGATATCATAATATCATAATTAGAGCATAATCCTGCTAACATCATAACATCCGTAAATAATCACATATAACCTGCTAAAACATAGTTCATGAAGTATAGTTGAGCCCAAAGATAATAAGTAAATACACTGTAATAAGTCTGAGTGATAATTATGTCGGAGTCAAAATATGGGTATTACATACACTCACCCTTCAGGAAACTTCGTCCTGAAGTCATGGTCAAAATAGTGAAGGAAACTTTTGACGCATAGTCTCTGTGTCCTCCCAGGTAGCAGATCCTGGGCTATACTTGTCGCACTGGACCTTGACTTGGTCCACGTGTCGACTACGGATCTGTCGAATTCTATGATCCAGTATACGTAATGGTTCGGCCGTGAAGGTTCCCTCGTCCGAGACCTGCAAGTCCTTCCAATGAATCTTGTGAGACTCATCGGCTATGTAATGTCGCAATACTGAAACATGAAATACATTATGAGTCCTATACAAGTGGGGTGGAAGTGCAAGACGATAAGGTACCGGTCTGATTCTCTCCAGAATATCGAATGGCCCTATAAAGCGAGGCGACAACTTGGTCCCCTTTCCAAACCGAATGGTGCTTTTATTCGGTCGGATGCGTATAAATACGCGATCCCCTACCTCATAACTTCTATCGGTTCTATGTGCATCAGCATAACTATTTTGCCTATCCTGTGCTTCTTTGAGCCGCTTCCTGATCTGTACCACTTGCTCTTCCATCTCCTGAAGCAACTCAGGCCCTACTAAAACACGATCTTCCAATCTATCCCAACTGAGTGGAGTCCGGAAAGGTCTCCCATACAATGCCTGGTATGGAGGCATACCAATGGAGCTATGATGACTGTTGTTATAAGCACACTCTACTAGAGGAAGATATTTCTCCCACTGTGTCTGCTGATCCATAACATACATCCTAAGCATGTCCTCCATCACCTGATTCACCCTTTCTGTCTGCCCATCTGTCTCAGGATGATAAGCTGAGCTCAAGTTCAGCTGGGTTCCTAATGCTGACTGCATGCTTGTCCAAAATCTGGAGGTAAACTTAGGGTCTCGGTCAGAAATTATCTTCTTCGGAACTCCATGAAGGCGTACAATTTCATTTATGAATACCCTTGCTACATCTGTCACATCATAGGTGTCTCTCACTGGAATGAAGTGGGCACTTTTGGTCAGTTTGTCGACCACTACGAGTATAACATTATTTCTCGAGAATGTGAGGGGCAATCCCACAACGAATTCCATGGAAATGACTTCCCATTTAGTCTCAGGAATATCATGAGGCTGTAAGAGACCGGCTGGGTGTCGATGATCTACCTTGACTTGCTGACATTCTAGGCATTTCGAAACAAAATCCACTACGTCGCTCTTCATACCGGCCCAAAAGAAGAGTTTCTTCATGTCTGCATACATCTTCTTGACTCCAGGGTGCGCACAATAATGTGCCCTATGGGACTCTCTAAGGATTGCTTCCCTGAGACCACCTTCTTTAGGGATATACATCCTCCCTTGGTACCGCAGCAACCCATCTGCTTCAATATGGTACCCATGATACTTCGACTCACACTTCTTCCCACTCTGAATATATGAGGTTACCTTGATATACCAACCATCTGCCAAGAGTTGTTCGAGCACTTTCTCCTTCAAATCCACCCTCAAGGGTATTAAGAAGAAAATTCTCGGCCTTCGGCTTAGAGCGTCTGCCACCACATTCTCCTTCCCTTTGATATATGAGATACCAAAGTCATACTCGCTCATGAACTCACTCCATCGTCGTTGCCTAGCATTTAGATCCCTTTGTGTAAACATATACTGCAAACTCTGATGATATGTTTTAAGTGTGAAACTTCTATCAACCAGGTAGTGTCTCCATAATTTTAGTGCCAGCATAACTGCTGCCAATTCCAGATCATGGGTGGCATATTGCTCCTCATGAGGCTTCAACTTACGAGATGCATAAGCTATTACCCCACCTTCCTGCATCAGAACTGCTCCCAACCCTTGCTTCGAGGCATCAGTACATACCATGAAGTCTTTATCCATGTCTGGTACCCGTAAGATTGGTGCACTCGTCAGCAATCTCTTTAATTCAGCAAACGCGGCATCACATTCATTGGTCCATTCATACCGGATTCCCTTTCGCTGCAAGGTGGTGATGGGTTTTGCAATCTTGGAGAATCCTTCCACAAATCTTCGGTAGTACCCTGCTAGTCCCATGAAGCTACGCACCTCATGCGCATTCTTCGGGATTGGCCAATCCTCAATGGCCTTCACCTTTTCCAGGTCCACTGAGATCCCTTCTCCTAAGATGATATGCCCTAAGTAGTGAATCTCCTTTTGGAAGAAAGAACACTTCGACAATTTACCAAATAGTTTATGTTCCCTTAAGCAAGTTAAGACCAACTGCAAGTGCTCCTCGTGCTCCTTCTCGTTTTTAGAATATATAAGAATGTCATCTAAGAATACCTGAACAAAGTTGTCCAATTAATTCCTAAAGACACTATTCATGAGGCTCATGAATACTGCTGGAGCATTTGTCAAACCAAATGGTACCACTACGAACTCATAATGCCCAAATCGAGTTCGAAAAGCAGTCTTAGGAATGTCATTTTCTTTAATCCTAAGCTGGTGATACCCTGACCGCAAATCAATCTTAGAGAAGACTGATGCACCTTTCATCTGATCAAATAGGTCATCAATTCTTGGTATAGGATACCTGTTCTTCACTGTGGCTTTGTTCAAATCCCGATAATCTATGCATAGTCGAAAAGATCCATCCTTCTTCTTAACAAAGATCACTGGTGCTCCCTAAGGTGAGATGCTAGGTCTAATTAGTCCCAAGTCTAGCAACTCTTTTAACTGGATTTGCAACTCTCGGAGCTCAGGGGTGGTCATTCTATAAGGAGTCTTTGAGATCGGCTCTGCACCAGTTTTCAGTTCGATTGCGAAATCAAGCTCTCGCTCCGGAGGTAGTTGTGGAAGTTCTTCTGGAAAGACATCCTTGAACTCAGATAATACTGGGTAAGAGTTCAAGGAAGGTCCTTTACTATCGCTCACCGTCCGAACTACAAACAACTGACATCCTTGTCATAAACACCTTTTAGCTTTCACCGTGGAGATGAAACGGAGGGATATCTTCCTTTTTCGCCCCTGGATTTGGATTGATCGACCCTCATCATCAAGGCACAAGACTTTCTTTGCATAACAATCCATGAAAGCTCTATGGTCTTCTAACCAATCCATGCCGATGATGAGGTCATAGGTGCCCAAATTAGTGACATAAGCATCCACTTAGTGGTGCATGCTCCTAAGTCCACTTGACACCCCCTTACCTTAAGACCTACTGCCTGTTTAACCCCTGAAGCCATCTTGACCGATTCAAAATCATCGTGCTCACAGGCTACCAACCCACATTTATCTAATGCATATGGTGAAATAAAACTATCTGTTGCACCAGGATCAAATAAAATTTTAAGGTTGACATTGTTTACTTTACCAGATGATTCTACCACAGTGGACTGATGTTCTGCCTGGTGGTTGTGAACAGCTGCATGAATCCGATGAGTGTTATCAGAATTGCTCATGGATGATTTTCGTTCCTGCTGTCTGCTGCTGGTCTGCCCTTTAGGACACTCCCGCTGAAAATGAGGACCTCCACATCCCCAACAAGATACATTAGGCGGTGCTTGCATGCTGCTGGGAGGGGTTCTCTGGGATGTGTTCCTTCCCCGAGATCCTCTGAAACTTCCCGATCCTCTATAGGAATTTCCCTGTGTTCGTCCTCGGTTCCCCTGGTTTGTTGATGAAGCCTGCGATACTGAGTTAACTGAAGTGTTACCCCTTGGAGCGAACCTATTACCATAAGTAGGAGGTCTGGATGGTCCCCCTCTGAAATATGGTCGTGGGGCCTTCCCTGTAACATACTGATTGGATCCTATCAACTTGCTTCCTCCCTTTGCATCTGACATATCCTCAGCATAGCGAGCATACTCAACTGCCATGGCAACGGAAGATGGCTTCCACATCCATACTGCAGCCCTGATCTTGTAGCTGAGTCCATACACAAATCGCTCCACCTGTCGATCATCTGAGTCCAAGTATGGAACATACTTTACCAGTTCCATGAATCTGGCTTCATATTCTTCCACCGTCATGTTTCCCTGTACCAAAGCATGGAAAGAACCTGCCTGTTGTTCCCTGTAATAAGCTGGAAGATACTTCATGTTGAACCTCTCCTCAAATAATTCCCATGAAACAGACAAAGGAGTAAGGTGCAATTGTTTCTCAAGGTCTGACCACCAATTTAGGGCATCACCCTTTAGCTGGAAGATGGCCATTCTAGCCTTGGAACTCGAAGTATACTCGTTTAGTGCGAAGCACCTCTTCAAACCCTCGAGCCATGCTTCAGCGTGCTTACCTGGTCGTCCTCCAGAGAACTCAGGAATTTTGATCTTTTGCAGCTCTCTACAAATGTCCTGAAGCGGTTCTTGCCTTGGGACCTGTGCCCTCTCATAATTTTCTCGACTCACCTGCGTGGTTTCTACCTCTGCGATCCTCTCCGACTGCCTGTTTAGTGTGGCCATGATGGTTTCCAAGGATCTGAGGATCACCCCCATCTCAGGACTAGAAGTTGTCCCTTGCGGTCCCGGTGGTGGAATCTGTGGTGGCGGTGAGGGTGCTTGATCTGGGGTCGGTGGTGGTGGTGAGGGTGGTCGACCTCAACCCCGCCCTCGACCTCGACCTCTGCGTGTTTGAACCATGATAATTCCTGGCATATTCAACAATATTATGCCATTATTATCTTAATCTAATAATTGCAGAGATAATATTTTAGTTATGCAATGCTTACAACTATGCATAAAGACAAATTGTCAATGTTTGCATAAAAATTGCATAGTCGCTTGCATTAAATGGTTTCGTCTTGAGGTTTGATTTGTGCCTAAATGTTCAGCTCAACTGCTAGTCTCAACAGTGTCTTGTTTTTCTTATTTTACATCCATTTCACCTCTTCGACTATTAGTCGAAGTCTCGGTAATGCATTAAGTTTAATACTTGAATTTCTAATGACATATACTAACTAATGTTACCATATTTAAATGTTAAGGTTATCTATATTGTCAGGTTTAATTAACATTCAACTCCCAACATTTAACATTTAAATGTTATGTCTAACTAATTAATATTAGATAAAAGCAAAATCACATTAAATACTACATTTAATTACCCTAACATCTATTTTAATGAGAACTTTTATCTTAACTTAATTAAACATGACATCTAATTTAAATATTAAATTACAAACTACTTATAACATCTAATTTAATTATTTTGATGAAAGTTTAAATTTATGATAATTTTTATTAAAATATAATTTAAACAAAAATAAAATTTATTAAATTATTATCAAATTACATTAAAGAATGGTGATATCAATATATATAGATTTTTTTAATTTAAATTATTAAATTTATGAACTCAATATTGAGTTATATCGAAAAATGTAAATAATATGAATTAAAAGGTTTTCATGTATATTAAACTTTTTTAAAATTAAATCAAATATAACTTAAACAGCTACAAAAAAATGTTAATATATTTAATAAACTGATTCCAATCTCACTTTGTAATATATATATATATATATATATATATTTGTAAATACGCCCATAATGATAACCATTTTCAACTTTAAAATTAAAAATAAAAATAAAATAAAAAATAAAAACCAAAAAAAAAAAAAATTTAAAAAATAAAATAGAGTTTGTCTTATTACGCCGTATAAATTAATTATTTAAGGCGCACTTAAAGAGATTATAATCATATTTACCGTTTACTCAATATCAACTGATCAAACATAAACAATGCTTCTAAACTTTATCAGCTAGTTTGATAGAAAATACAACTCTCTTCTTATACAAAATTTTGCTATGCCTCGATATGCAGGTTGATGGCTAGTAATCGCTTTAGAAAGGAGTTTGGTATTGTGAATAATATATATCATCAATAATATATATCACCAATTTATAAAAAGCTATAATCTGACTCAGAAAATGAATAAATTACAAATATAGCAACGTGTTTTCACGTCATCTGATTTAAATTAAATCATAAAAAAATCAGTCACTCCACTTCATTTTAAAAACTTGATGATACCTCATTTTGAGTATTGGCCATTAGTTCAAGCTTAGGAAGGAAATATAACATTAAATTATTTACCTCGAAATAATAAGGCGAAGGAGGCAATAGGCTTGGCTCACTTTTCTCCCATGCAACCCAACGCCCATGTGACTTGAGGCTGCATGCGCCCCACCTGTCCACCATCATGCAGTCGGTGCATGGCGTGGAGGCCGCCCCCGATCCTTCAAGAACCTTCTCATCTCTCCCGCGCACGTGAGGCCCTTCTCAGCCCTACAGAAACCAACATTCAGAAACCTACTCGCAGGCGAGGGCTGAGTGGGAGAGGTCGCAGCTTGCTGGTAAAGGACCAGGTTTGCTGGTAAAGGCATGGAGAGGTACGGCATAGATCCTGGTCGTAAATCGGCGGGCCTTCCCCCAACCTACGCGATTTTGAGCAAGGAGAGAGCTCTTCCCTCGTCTTCACACGCAGTATAGCTTTTGATTATGTAGATTATGTAGGAAATAAAGTCTTAGCTTATCCCATAGTTTACCTAGCAACATTTTATTTTAATGATCCAGTAAATTATGCTAATGAATCTGTTCTTTATCCAGCTAAAGAATCAATAGTTTTCTGCAGCCTTTTAGCGTAACCGACTTAATTAGAGGATTTTCACATGGCTATGAACATTGTAAGGGCGGTGCCTGCTCAAAGTGTATAGAAAAGGGGATATTGTCATGAGAAAGGAACCGACTTTAACCAGTTCACAGTCCAGGCTGAAAACACATTCACGGAAGAAACGGATAGTGAATTAACTGACGTTAATAGATATCACATATTAGCAGAGCGCAGGAGGAGAAATAAAATCAATCATGAGTTTAAATTCTCCGGTCGATCATTCCGTTCGTCACAAAGGTAATCTAGTCTAGCTCTTAATTCAGAAGTACAGCATATATTTAGCCCTAACACTGGCATTCTGCTGTCGTCACACAGGCGTTCTATTTGCAGGATTTTGGAGGAGCCACAATTTTATGAGTCCACATTAATTTCCACTGGTTCATAGGTGGGACGTCTCTAATGGCTGGAGAATTCTACTGAGTAAATTATATTGGTGTTTTAGTATGTGGTTCTGCAAATTTGTGGTTTATGGGTTTTTTTTTTTCTAACCTATTTCTCTGAAGAAAAAAAAAATCTGTTCAATATTTCCACTAAAATTGTTGTACAAGCTACTGCGTCTGGTTTCTCTAGTCTTGAGCTACCTATGCCGACGGATATATTATTTATAATTCCCATTACCCATGACAGCTAAGTACAGGGTCACCGCACCTGAGGCCTTACCCCTTGATTGCGGACGAGGATCGAAGCCCAGCTGGCTTCTTTAATCCATGATTTCAGGCGCCGATTAGTCGCCAGTAGATAGTGTGGGCATAGTCTTGCTGTTAGGTTAGTCAAGCCTGAATAGCTTGCAGCAACTGCGCTTTGAAGCTGCGGTAGGTTCTCGTCTGGAAAGACGCCGGCGTGGTGACCGTTCACCCAGCGGATATTAGCTTGAACAATTATTAATTTATAGTGCAGCACCTTCTGATTAATATTAGAGCAGATAAAGCAGCCATGGCGTTTTAGCCAGGGCGTTTTATGTTTATTTTTATTCATTTATTTAAATTTATTTTTGTGTAAAGCCTAATTAGTATGGGAATGTATTCTTATTGAGTCATCCAGAATCCTCTCATAACCTTGTCAATGGAGGCAGCCTACTATCAAAATAATTAGATTGGTGATTCTCCAGGAGAAAGGAAGTCTGATAGCAAGGAAGAGCTTATTAAGGAAAGCAAGCAAAAAAAACTTCTATCCTATTCATGAAAGCAAGTATACAAGCGAGCCATCCCAGCAACCAGACCTATAAGCTTAGGTATGAACTAAGCCATGCAAAGGAGCCAGTGCGATTATGTCTTTTATTAACTAACCCTGCAAGTGAAGGGAGTCCTTATCGTTTTTTAAGAATAGGATTCATTCGCTAATAAAAGAGATATAATCATATCTTTAATAAGCTCTAACTGTAAGCTAGTGGTTAAGAGGATTAAATAATGCAAGGCATCCGGGAGAGGCTCATTCATGACAGTAGTCAGGCAGATCAGAGGAATAACTTTACGGCTTCTTTCTTCTCTACTTTAAAACACTAGCTTTAATGTGAGCCTAGTTGCTTAAATATCTACTTAAATATCTATAGTTACGCACTGTGCATGGTTGATAGTGTACGGGCATTCTGCCATAGATATTAGGCCATTAATATCCATTTAGTGTTGTTCGTCATGATCAGATTATTGTTGCATGTGAGAGTGGTAGAAATTTTCAGAAATTGGTGCAACCCTAATTCTTATTTATTTATTTTTATTTTTTTTTGCTTTAGGGTGTGAATAGGCCTGAAGGTCTCAGTGTTTGAGCTAGAGGCTCTGATACCATTCTGTAATGCTCTTCATGCCGTGCAGAGCACTCAGTCAATTTTTCACAGTGAATTTAATATATATTTCAAAATCAGAAATTTTTTTCATTTAAATTTAGTGCAGTAAAAGATAGTTTACTAGTGGAATACCTCGAATTTATTTTTGCTCTTGAATCCTGCTTCTGCTCCTGCTCCAGCTCCTGCTCCTGCTTTTCTCTCCCTTGCTCCTGAAGGAGCCTTATTGCCGGCTCTGATTTTCCACCCTGCCGACCAGCAGGTTTGCTGGCCCTAGGAAACCGACGGGTTTCCTAGCCCCCAAGCCCACGTACCAAGAAAATGGATAGCAACCTCCTTCCCTTAGAGTACAAATCTGCTTGGTAGTAAATCCCAAAATTTCTCCTTTCCTCTCTGTTCTTTCCTAAAAATTTCTTCACTCCCGTTCTTTTGTAAAAATTTCCTCCTTGTTCTTTCATAAAAATTTTCCTTATACCTCCTTCCTCCACCGCCTTCCTCTTCCACCGCCCTTTCTTCCACCGCCCCTTTTATTAATTTCAAGTTATTCTTATTCTTGGGCAGTGTATTTTAAATTTTCGGTTGACAGGTGTTAGTTTCTTTGAACGGTATGTGTTACACATGTCCTAGCATTTTTACCTATGTGGCTTGCTCAAGATTATATTGAGCGGTAAGGTAATGGTTTTGTAAATTATGTTTATTATTTATTAATAACTTAAATAATAATTAAAAAATATATTAACCTTGATAATTATTATATATATATTTTTTTTCAAATAAATTAAAAGCACTTACTATTAATCATAAATTAATATGGGGCATTACATGTTCTGGATGGCCCTTCAATTTGTATAAGCCTCATTCTTGTTCCCCAATCACTACTACATCATCAATAGTATTTCCTCTTGGAAACATGATGACTTGACTATCTATAAATGTAACCCTCATTCCTTTTGCATCTAATGCAGATATGAAGAGAAGGTTCTTCTTTAGTCCTGGTACAAACAATACTTCTTTCATTCTCATAGACTTTCCAGAGTCTAGCTTGTATGAGGATTCCCCACTACCTTTTATTAGATACTGGTAGTCATCTCCAAGTTTCACCTTCTAAGTTGATTCATGTTCGAACAATTTTACAAAGGATTCCTTGAATCCTGTCATGTGCTTGGAAGCACCACTGTCTATAAGCCATTCATTGCTGCCATGTGTGATAGTTCCCGTGAGAGAAGAAATCAAAACATATTATTCATCACTTGAAGAATCATCACTGACTTGTTTGTTTCTCTTTGAGTAACGTTCTTCATCCTCTGTAGCATGAGCATGATGTCTTCTCTTGTTTTCCTTCTTCTTGTGAGAGATACTTTTATTCTTAGGATAGTATCAGGCAAAATGTCCTCTTTTATCACATGTATAGCAAATGTACTTAGACAAATCTCTAGGATTTCTAGGGTTATTCTTTTGATGGGAGTACTTACTTCTATGGTGGTTGGATCTGGATTTCTTGGATTGTACTGTGAGAGCTTGATCTTCACTTCCCATCTTCTCTTCTCAAGCTGCTATCCGAGCTTCTTCTTGAGAGCATTCTTCCCATAGTCTACTGAACTTGACCAACTTCTTTTTGGCACAGATTCCTTGAATAGAGGAGTCCCATTATCTAGGGAGACCATTCAAGGTGGTCATCACAATCTCTGCATTCTCTACTTCTTCATCTACTGCTTCCAACTGTTCTTTGATCTGGGAAACCCTTGTGAAGTAAAACTGGATGGTCTCTGCATTCTGGATCTTCACATTCTTCAACTAGTTTCTTAGAGTAATCTTCGTTTATGTTTCTCCCGTCAAACAATTTGGTTAAGGAATCAAACATATCTTTAGGTGTCTTGAGGGAGGACACCTATGGTATGAGGTGATCCCTAATAGAATCAGCAATGATTCTCTTTTCCATAACCAACTTCTTCTTATGTAAAGCCTTTGCCTCATCTCCCTCTAGAACTGGAACCTCCTCATTGATGTAGTAGTCGAACTCATTTTCTTCCATGACCAGGGAGATCCTATACTTCTAGGCTTGGAAGTTATCAGCTCCCTCAATATTTTCATCAAGATTGGTATGATGAGACATCTTAACTGAGAAACTCAAATGGAAATACAAAATATTTAGATCTTACCAGGTCAAGATGTCGGGTCTGTATTTGGAGCTGAAATCCTGCATTACTGGTTTGGGAGCAGCTTAGGGAATTGATTTTCCATAGTTTTTTCTAACCAAATTCTTTGAAATTGATCCCTAACTTCAATTTTTGGGAGGAGATCAATCGAGGCCCGGGCTCACTAAAAAATTCCTCTTCTGTGAAAATCCGTAATTTTCGGCAGTAGTGTCAGGTCAAAAACTGAAAAACCTCAGAATTGGATTCTGCTTCAACAGAAAGATGCCCCCTAAGGAGGAGAGTTAATCCAACCTTCTTTTGTTGAAAATATATGGAATAAGATCCATAAAGTAGGAATCCATAGTTCCCATAGATGCACAGTGTCTTCTTCTCAAGTTAGCTCTGATACCATGTTAAATTTTTAACATTAAGCTAGCATTATTAGGATCTTTTAACTAAGAGAATAACAAGCACAACAATCAAACACAAGAGACAATGAACATAGTGTTTCTCCTCGGGGAAACCATAAATGGAGAAAACCCCACAACTTCCTCAGAGATAGAATCAACACCAAGAGTAAACCCCCAAAATAGTAAGATGATATCCCAACAACAGTAACCTCTTTCTTCTAGCCCCAGTGTCTTCTTCTTCCTCAACTATGCGCTACAACTGAGTGTGAGTGAGGGTGTGATAAATAGAGAGGCTCACTCTCTATTTATACTAATTCTTGACTTCACTAAACCCAACTAGGGACGACTTAACTAGGTGAGTCTAGTATCCCTAGTGCCCTAGAAATGTGGGGACTTTAACCCTTAGACAATAGGACGGTTACCCATAATGACTTGACATGACTTGTTTACATTATATATCCTCACAATCGAAACATCGGGGCATGAAATGAATCAATTACATTATAGACACATCCTGGAATAAACATCGGGGTACAAGACACAAGATACATAGGTGAATACATTCTGAAGTTACAATTACATCAACACCCAGTAGATTAGATCAAATGCCTCTTCAACCAAAATTGGTGGTTGAACCCTTTGATAGATGGGCCTTATATTTTATTGGTCCTATCAGCCCTCATTCCAAGTAGAAATCCTACATCTTGGTCTATACCGACTACATGACAAAATGGGTAGAAGTTATGGCTCTAGTGAAGGAAAATGACCAGGCTGTGATCAATTCCCTGTATGGTGAAATATTTACCCATTTCGAGGTACCCAAGGAAGTGGTTACTGATGGAGGACCTTAGTTTGTGTCTCATCAATTCAAAGCTCTTCTATGAAAGTACCATATTCAGCATCGAATAGCTTCACCTTACCATCCCCAAGCCAATGGCCAGGTGGAAAGCACTAACAAAGTTATTGAAGCTATCCTTACCAAGACGGTCAAGAGCCATCCTAGAGATTGGGATGATAGACTTTTAGAAGCATTGTGGGCATATCATACTACTTGGTGCAACACTACAGGTTTCTCTCCTTATGACCTGGTGTATGGGAAAAGTGTTGTCTTCCTGATTGAATTTGAAATTAATATTTTGAAGAAATCTATGGAGGTAAACTTATATGTAACCAAATATTAGATGAGAAGATTGAATCAATTGAATGAACTGGACAAGAACCATTTAGCTGCTATAGATCAGACAGTATTAATCTAGAAACAGAGATCCAATTGGTACGACCGATTCATCGAAAAGAAATTCTTCTATGAGGGAGAATGGGAATTATTATATGATTCAAGATTCAAAAGGGGCTTCAAGGGTAAGTTACGCAAAAGATGGTTGGGCCCATACCTAGTAGATAGAGTATTTGATAATGATATGATCCGCTTGGTAACCATTGATGAGAATCGTGAACCATTATTTGCTAATGGTCACAAGATGCAACTATACCATAAACCCATTTCAAAGGACGCATTCACTTCACAGATTACAGCTGTCCAGACTACCAGTTAGAACAAGGGTAGGAATTTTTCTCTGCCCCTGTCAATCCTTAGTTAATTGCTGTAAATCTTACATGAATCTTTGTACATAAATAAACTATTTTTTTTTACTACTATCGTTATTTTTTCTTTTGCACTTGATCCATTTTTATTTATTTTTAATAAAATGTGTAGGGACACGCCTAAGGAGCGATGGTCATCATCGGGCCTGCTGACCAGGGTCATCCTTTTGTAACTCCCTGAACAAGAAGAAAACACCTTGAATAAATCTGTTACAACCGCAACACATTCTTTTACCCCATTCCGCGCAACTGTAACACTGTAAAACTTCTTCCTTTATCCCCTTTCGCATAGCTACAACATCGTAAACCTTTCACCTTTATCCCCTTTTGGGCAGCTACAACACCGTAAAAGTTGCACATTTATCCCATTTCATGTAGCTGCAACATCGTAAAAATTCTTCCTTTATCTTGTTCCGCGCAGCTGCAACACCGTAAAATCTCCACCTTTATCCTGTTCCACGTAGCTGCAACACCGTAAAATTTCTGCCTTTATCCCATTCTGTGCAGCTGCAACACCGTCAATTTTCGTCAGCTTAAATCCTTTTTCTGATTCTAGCAGCTGTGACTCCACCACATTTGGCTCATTTTTCTATAATCCAAGGCCGCAACTTTGCTAAAATATTTGATTTCTCTATGGTCTGCGGCTGTGAGACCTCCATTATTGGTTGAACTCTTTGCAACCATGGTTAGCGACTCGTCCATATCTGGCTCCGATTGCTGGTGCTGGGGATTCTGATTTATACTCCAACACTCAACATGTTTCTAACGAATTTGACATGATGGTTTTGGTTCACCGACGGAAAATTTCATTACAGCAGCCCTGTAATAATGATTACACTTAATGGATGCACTTCACACACTCTACTATTCTCCAAAGGTCACCATCCATCACATATTTTCGAAGGTATGGTTTTGATTAACTACTTGATTAAGTATTAACTATATCTGCTAATATTAATCATACCTTCCTTTATGTGCCCATTATTACATCATTAACTATCGACTCGTGTGACTTAATGACTAATTATGTTACATGATAACCACCACCTTTCCTAATTTGGGATAAATTCCAAACAATCTGATGCACTGAAACTTTCTGAATTTACCCAACTCCACTCTCAGTTGTTCATGCATACTCTGTGCTTTAACCTCCATTGTCAGGATTTTTAATTTGTCAGACTGCAACCTACTTCTGAAGGCAAACATGCATGGGTATTCCAGCTCGACATGAACCTCCAAACATGTGAGAACTTAGAAGAAATGATGAAGTTTTCACTATTTTTCAAGCTTTGGGTTGGAATAAATTATTCCAACTCCTAAATGTATTTCATCGTGAAACAACTCTAAAGTTCACCTTGAATCTTACAGAAACCCACTCAGAGGTTTCAAGATTACCTATTGAAGTCTCTGAAGCAATAGTGGTTGAGGTCACTGGCCTTCCTCAGGTGGGAAGAGCATGGTTTGGACGAAGAACCCCCAATCTTGTAGTAGTACAGAATTTTATTAGGAAGGGAAGCACATTCAACCATTATGGAGGGGGATAACCTTACAGTCACTACCTCGGCCATGGAATCATGTAGCAATTTTCCTTAAGAAGGATATCACTTCTGAAGGTAGGTATCAAATAGTCTATCACTCTGAATTTCCTTTATTATCTCATCTCTGTCACAAGGCTTTGCTAAACATTCCATTTTATTTATTCAATGATTTACATCATATGGCGGGGTTTGTCTGAACCGCCAAGCATCCAATCTCTTCCCTTAACCACCATGGCCTCATTAAATTAATAATTTTACAGACCCTTTCTCAACAAAACCAAACCTAGGAGCAATTTACAGGTCAAGTTCAGGAACCCGTTCTTTTGCCCGGTGTTCCAGTAGAAGAGGAAATAGAAGTGCCTGTTCAAAACCAATAAGACCCTACCAGTCCATAGTTGGGGGGAAATGTAGAGGAACAGAAGGTTTGGAGTCCCTCTAATTTAGTTAGGGGGGGAGATGAGACTAGATCAGAGGATCAGTTAGGAGATCAAGTAGAA
This sequence comes from Pseudotsuga menziesii, assembly GCA_001517045.1. NCBI lineage: Eukaryota > Viridiplantae > Streptophyta > Pinopsida > Pinales > Pinaceae > Pseudotsuga > Pseudotsuga menziesii. The sequence goes on from LPNX010172253.1 coordinate 75,890, forward strand.
CAATTGGGAGAGAATGTACAAGAAAAATGTGTGGAAAGACTAAATAATAGGACATCTCTTATGACAGAGGTTGAAACTAGAGCAACATTAGATGCTACGACAGTTGAAACTGAAGATGTTAGAGCTATGATAACAAAAGAAAACATGAAGGTGTTGACCATTGAATATTCCCTTGAATGGGGAGGAACCATGATTGAGGAATAACATCCTAAAGAACAAGAAAATGTCGAAATAGAGGATATCCCTTCTACATCAGCCGCAAATCTAGAAGTTCTAGCACCATAGAGAAAAAAAGAGATCAAAATATGAAATAAGGGCATCACCACCAATAAGATGAAAAAGAACCAGGTCAGTTACAGCAAAAGAAGTAGAACGGGCAATATGGGAAACCCTAGAAGCACAAATTGAGTTCCCCATTCTTAGACCCAAAGCAAATGATGCCCCACAAGAACGAGCTGCAGAAGAACCTCAAATTGAAGGACTTCTGTATGAAAATGGGTTGTTATAGAAGGAAGTGCAATCAATCTGGAAGGAATTAGAAAATTGAAAGGAAGCATGAAGGAAACAGAGTGAAAGGAAGATGCACACATTGGTCGAAGCTGTAGACCAAATAGAAGGATCAACTCCTGCTGAGGTTGGTGATGAGGAAGAAAGAGGGGTTTGTCCTGTGTGTGGAGAAATCTTTAACAAGTCAGGTTACAAGGTCATAGTTCATGCCTTTGTAACAAAACAACCTACACCTACAGCTTTGGAAGAACACGGACAACCTGACTGGAAATATGGTAAGGCTCCCCAAGAAAGAATCTAGGAAAAGGAAATAGCATATGAACAGGATGTTGATACATAAGAACCAACATTTTTGAATATCCCTGCTGAAATTTCCACCCAGATCGGGATAGATGAACCAAAGGATGAGGTTATTCCTGATTTTGTTGAAGAAGTCTGCACTGTGACCCTTGAACCTTCTCAGGACACAGAACTAATAGTAATGGAACCCTAGCAGCAGAATGATGATGAGGTTGAATAGGATGCTGATACACAAGAACCAGCATCCTTGAATATTCTTTTTGAAATTGCCACCCAAATGGGAGAATAGGAACCAAGGATTGAAAACATTTTGGAATTTAACGAAGAAATTTGCACCATGACCCTTGAACCATCTTCTGACATAGAGATAATGGAAATGGAACCCCAACAGCAGGAAGATGAGGACGTGAACCAGGATGTTGCTACACAAGCACCAACATCTTTGGAAATTTCTATGGAGTCTCTCAGGATGCAACAGGAATCCAACCCTAGAATGGATATAATTCCTGATATGTATTTAGGATAAGATGAGAAACTACAACTACAATCCTCAGGGGACACTAAAATCCTTGAGGAACAGCTCCATATTGAAAAAGACATGAAAGGAACTCTATAATCCTAGCAACATGAAGAAGTAGAAGGGCAAAGCTCTGTTACACAAGAACCAACAACCTTGCATCCCCCTGTTGAAGTGGCAGTTGATAATCAGGTAGATAAGGAGATTAAAGTTCAGGAGGAAGTTTCTCCACAAGAACCAACATCCTCACAATCAGCTATTGAAGTTGCTATAGGAGAACCCTAAAAACAGGATGATGTTACACAAGAACTAGCTTCCCCAGAAGTTGTTTTAGGACTACCTATGGTTGAAGTTTTTGTAGAATAAATTCTAGGAAGGGATGTTGTTACACAAGAACCAGCAGCCCCATAAGTGATCTCAGAAGTGTAGGATGTTCAATGTGGCACATCAGGTGATAAGGTATGGGTCGAACTTCCTTGAAATATTATCAATTTGGATTCTGATAAGGAATAACACCCAAGAGAAGAAGAAATCCTGAAACCTATAAAAGAACTCTCGATCCTGAGGATAGAAGTAAGGAAGTGGAGAAGTTAGGTGGAGAGATATCATGAAGGAATGTTTTCCCTCGCTGAACATAGAAATACCATCAGGGAACTGAAGGAAAAATGGGCAGAAGAACTCATGACCCATAATCTCTGTGAGGAAGAACTATAGCTAGAGCTAAGGGAGCTGAAAATTTTCAAGTCTATGCAAGTGGACAAGGACCAGTTGTATGCTCTTTCTCAGGAATTATTGGGCACCAGAGTACCATCCTCCTCTTACCCTGTGTTTTTGTTTGATCATTTTATTTGGTTTAAACTAAGGGATATGAAACAAGGGAGGTCATATGAAATAGAAAACTTGGAGAAATTCTTGGAAACATTTATTGGAAGTGATTTTGAGGACCAATATTTGTTGTGTGAGCTTTATTTGCATGAGATGGATTTTCCTTTGGATCGCCATTCAAATCCTATTCCTTTCTCAGGAAACGTTTAGCTAAGGGATTTTTCCTCCTTTGTGAGAAATCATGTTCAATGGGAAAGGTATTTCCAAACTTTCTCTCACAATGAATCCCATTCTAATCTTTGGATCCGAAGCAACCTTAGAATCCTCATCTTCTGCTTCCTCGACATCAGAGTCTACTCTCATGTCCCATCCAAACTCAGCATATAATGGAACTACATGAAAGGGTTATTTATATTTGTACAAGCTAGATTTCCATACATCAACAACTGGCTTTGGAAGGTTGTCAACACAGATGACAGGTTGCCTCTCCAACCCTTGGAAATAGGGACCCCTATTATTATAGGAATTTTGAACAAGAACTTTCAAGGATTGAGGGTTATGTTGGATGCATAAGGGAATGTGGGGTTAATTTGCTAGGACTAAAATTTAAATTTCCTCTCATATGGTGGCCAGCAAAACCATATAGGGAAGACTTCTCAGTAACTAGGGTAGAAGAGTAGAAGTGTTGGAGGTATTGGGTTGTCCACAAGGGAATTATAGAAAAAGAAGTAACATCTAAATTCCTATAGAACTTTTGTTCTCTCCATGAAGAATGCATAATGCCAAATTTAGATTTAGAATAATGGAGGTTGTTGCACAAGGACATGCAATATGACAGTTGGGGGGAGATGTTGTTGGGCCCCTTTTTGACCACCCTTATCCACCTCTTTTTTCCTCATCCTACCCCTATTGTGCATGCTAAACAGATGTTTTTCCCTCACTTGGCCCCTCAAGTCATAAAGGTGTGGTTAATTATTGTCTTATTTTATTAATGCTTAGGATTGTGGTAATCAAGGCTCTACATATTAATTTATGCTAACATGTGATGGTTTTATAAAGATATTTCAAGATACAGAGCATACAGATGTAGCAGGCCGAAAATGCCAAAAGAGGGATGGACATTCATTGTTAAAGATGATCACCATCCATTGCATCGTTGTCCAAAGAACGCGGTGCCAGTTTATTAGTCCATGCGAGATGTACAAGGGTAGATACAATAGATTGTGACATATTTGGAGACAACAGTGAGTAGCTGTTTAAAAGTAGATGTAATCTGTGGGATATCTTCTCAATCAATCAGTATCATTATTTCTGGGTCCAATAACAGTTTCCCTATATCTTCTACTCTATTCCTGCCATGATTGTAATAGTTTATTGTAATTGGGGCAGCCTGAAGATTAGAGATCTTCATGGCTACCTAATAATTGGAAGAGTATGTTATGACTGTAATTGTATAAATATGGGGAACTATTCTAAGCCAGGTGTTGAACATTTTAACTAAATTATTGTATCAGTTGTGACTGAGGTTGTGTGATTCATCCGCCCTCTCTAATACAAGGAGTTTGATTCAGATCTCAGTGTTTTAATGTGTGTTACTTCCAATATCTTTGTGTGAAGGATGGGCCTACCTTCCCACAATGATTGCTAAGTTAATTAGGTATTTATTATGTTGTGTGATTTTCTAATAATTTCCTTTCTTCATAGTAAGCTACAACAGTTATTGCTTGACAATGTGTTATTGGATAAATAGCAATTACATTTCTTGTAATATTTCAGTGGTAATGTGTGCCAGTCGACTATATAGGTAATTGTCCCTTGTGCATTTTCTGATAGCTGTGATGGCCCTATTCATCCCTAGTTATTTCAATTGTTGTTTTCGTATGTCTTCGCAGTTCATTCCTTTGCTTTTATAGCTGCAGAATTTCATTCCTGTACTTTGAATTTCTAGAATAGCTAAATTCAATTCATGTCCTTTGGATTTCTAGAATAACTAGATCAAGCTAATTGGGTGAATCTTATATGGTTTGGAAATTAGGATTTCATTTTCTACAAGAGTAATCTAGATGTTATTTCCTAAATATTTCAATTCTAGATTAATAATCGTAAAAGGTATTTGTGGTTGTATTCTTGAGAAAGTAAATCAGATTAACTGGATTATGGGATGAGTGTGGCTGAATAGGAAAGTAGGATCATTTACTTACAGTAACTTAGTGTTTAAGCATATATAGTGCATATTATCCTTGAAATAAAAGACTTGCCTAGGTTATCAATAAATATTGAACACTCTGTATGTTAGATTTAATTAACTTGCATATAGGTTTCCCAACATCCATCATTATGATGGATATCCCCTACTCCCTCCTCATGATCATATGGATCATGTCCGTTATTCATGTTTTCCTATGTTATTTCATGTCTTTGCTTCTTCTAAATCTCCAAATCTTGATGAAGCTGTAACCACTCTTGCTTCATGACCTGTTTCCCGTCTACATGGTAAACCACCTCTAGCTCACCTCTTCCCACAACACTGGATCTATCTCTATCCATAGGGACACAAGATGGTGTCACAACTTCTATTGTGTTCTCCACCATGGAAACTTATGCTCCCAACCTAGAAGTAATTGGGCCTATTTTAACAGAAAATGATCCCTGATCCTGATCTCTAGTAGAATATTTATCTCTGTCAACTATATCATCAATGAACATCCTCCTTCCCAAGGCTAGAATTCCGCCACCACCTCGACCACCTGCAAAGTTAGTATTCTGGGGATTTTTGTGGGTTATGGGAATGTAATGCTCCACTCTCCCTATATTCATGCAAACCAAAACATGCAAGCTTAAAAACTATAGAAGAAAGATGAATGGATGCTACTACTACCATGTCTATCAATTACATTTCCTGGAAAGGACGCAAAAATGGTGGTCACTCTATATGCAAGTTAATACAACTAACACGTAGAATGCTCAATATAAATTGTCAACCCATGGAAGTATTTTTATTTCAAAGATAATTCACACTGTCTATGCATTAACACTCAGTAGCTGATCAAATGAATAAAATATGAATTGTCCTACTTATCTTCTTAGTCAAACTATTCTCATTGCTAAACTAATCTAAATTACCTTCCTAGAATTTAGAAATGCAATTACTTCCTGCAATTAACTAATCTAGAGATAAATAACTAGACTTAATTTTGCAGAAAGTTAAATCCTAATGTTATCATACTATATGTATATCAACCATCACTAGTTTAATTCAACTAATATAAGAATTGGGAATAACAACAATTGAACTAAACAACCTCTAAACCGTAATCTAACTAAATTAGAAAAACTGAGAAAGACAAGTAATTGAAAGGAACTGAAGTTGAGATTGACTATAATAGCTATTGGGACACATGCATAATTGAAACTAACCTACATAATTGATTGTAACACCACGCAATGATAGCTTAAAGGAAATTGAAACATTATTATCAAAGGAACTACACTAATAAATCATTACTATTGCAACTAACTGTAAAGGATGCAATTACTAAAATTTCCGCACCACACAACAAAACAATCAAAACATATAATTAAATTGGTAATATCTATGGAATGTGTAGCAAGGATTTATCCCTGCTACAGGGGCATGAATGGCTTTGTTATGTCTATAGGACAGAAGGGTAGGTTCCTGCGTGGATGTAAATGCAAGAAATAAAACAGAAATGTAACGAACAGAATAGTAAACTGAGCTATGAATAGAAAGAAGAAAATGGAGCAATGGTGAACCCCTCTACACATAAGTGGTTAGGGTTCTGCCTCCAATAACCTACAAACAAATCCTAAGCTACAATAACCTGAAATACCTGCAAAACAATGTTAAAAACAAAACCTACAAATGGAAACAAGGGTTAGAAAGCAAAGCATATTAAAAAGAAAAGAAATAAACATTAAAGAAAAGCTATACCTTCTCTAGTGGAAATGGGCCACCATGCCTTAGCTTGTGGGAGCACCTCTCTTGGATGGGGAGCAATGGCTCAATGGAAATGGAGGAGAGGGAGAGTGGGTGGTTTGAGAGGAAAAGGTCTCAAATCATCCACGGGCAGCATAACAATAGGCAAAGGGAGAAGTGTTTTGAGAGTGACCCCCCACCCTCCTTTTATAGCTTTTCTAAGGGGTTTCAGGGTTTTAATCCCTTGGTCAGGGGTTTTATCCCCTTTCTTGGGATTTTATCCCCTTTTTCCATAACTTTAGCCCCTTTTAGGGTTTTAGCCCCTTTTTGAGGCTTTAGCTCCTAGGAGGCTATTTTGGGCTCATTTTTGGGGGTTTTAGCCCTTTTTCTTCATCCTTAGTCTATTTTGAGGGTGTGGGCATCTAATGGAGGGATATGAGGGTCATGAGATGGTGTCCTTGGGTGGTGTAGGCCATTGCGAGCTTAGTGGGGGATTTTTGGGTTAACAGGATTCGTTCAATATTATGATTCACAACACCATCAGTCTCATAATTAATCCTTGAAACTGAGTGAATTACCTTTAAAATCAATGCTTAATCTAAAATAAATCAAGATTCTATTTTTGATATCACAAACAAGACCAGGCTAAGGAAATGAATTAGGGTTGAGAATTAAAACTCTGAAAGACATATTACTTTGAAACTAGTATTGATTAAAGAGAAATCAAATCCATTAGTAGAGAAGAGTGCATGTCAGGAAAGAGCTTCTAACACATTCATTATGCACAAGTTCAATCTAAATTAGTAAGGGTGGTGCACCACACTTGCTTATTGTGGGATATTGAAACATTACATTATTTGAATTAAGTGGCAAGTCCTCAGGGTGACATCAGTTTCTTGCTATATATAGTATATCTGAGTTATCCTAGACTAACAATTGTCCCACCCAACTATTGATTCTGAACTGTTAACCACAATTTCTTTTACTAGAGCATCACATAGAATGTTGTGAGTGGGGGACAATTCCAATACTTGAGAAGGACACAAGGTTGTTTCAGCTCCTTTGGAGGGTGAGTATCCAAGAGATAACAATTGTACCTTTGGTGATTGAAGAATAGTGTAAACATTTCTCATACCTTCACTATTTAGTAATTTTTGAGGCCTTATGTCCCTCAGTAACTATTATTTTTTGAAGTCCCTCTAAATCCAACTCTTCATTAAAGTTTGTTATTTTGGAAATAAGTTTGCTTGTTTTCTCCTTGCGACATTGTTAGTGGTGTAGACACTTTTATTTTTGTGGAATTCTATATTTCCTTTAGGGTTGTTTGATTACATGATTTTATACATATTTCAATTAACAAATCAATTTTACAAACTTAAACATCAAAGTGGCTTCTCTCCCAACCTGCCAGTCAATTTGGCAGCGAGGTGAGTCACCAAAATTTGAAGGCCCCGCTAAAACATAGAGATGGATACAAAAACAAAAATTAGGAAAATTTGACACTGACCTACTTTTAAAATCAAATAACAATAATAGAAAATAACAACATCAACCTAACCTTGAACCATATATATAAAAAGTTGATAATGTCGCTCCATTCGAAATTGAAACATTGGAATATTATACAGTTGATCCCTCTAGTCCACCTTTAAATCTTTCAGACCCAATAATACTTATTATTAGTGAATCATTGGATACCATTAATCCTCTTTTCACATATTTTAATAACATGAAAAATCCTACACTTAAACATTTATCTTCTTGAGATGCTCAAGGGACCATATGAGTGCAATCCCAAATGGTTGATGGAGGATTTAATACATCAAAATTGACCTCAATGCCAATCCCAATAGTTAATATGCTTGTCAATAGCATAAGTTCAACTGGCACCTCAGTGCTAGTTGGTACATTTCTAGGTTACAATCCTGGAAGTACATCAACTTCATCTAGAGGTATCCCTACTTGAGCGTGTACCATACCAAACATGGGTTTTCCATATGATGGTGCTCATAAAGGTCAAAACATATAAGGGGTTAATTTGAATCGATTTGGTTTATCCAATACCTACCAAGGTTCATTTTCTAGGGGAAAACCCTACACCATGGAATCATAATATTTCTGGTGGAAATAACGGATCTTGGAACATGAATTCCAATTGGACTAATCCTCCACAATGGGAGGAAATGTCCCTCTTGGCGGGTTATCCTCCTACTAATCCAAGCACTCTCAGGGAAACCCTACACTATAAATAACCACTATGTATGGGGGCATTACACCTATCAATCCCATTCGACATGAGAGTGGTCAAATTCTAGGAAGTAACCTATCTTCTGGGAACCTAGCCCCATAAGGGGGAAATCCACCTTGGAATAATTCTCAAGCGCAAGGACAATATCCATCGAATGGTAAATTCCTAGGAAGATATCAACCATGTTGGAATACACCTCTGCAAGGAGGAAACTTACCTTTCAATACAATCCCATAGTGGAATGGATAAGCTCTTAGGAATAACCAATATTTTTTGGTTCCTCCGTTCGAAGGAAAAAATCCATCTTGGAACGTTAATCAAACCCTAGTACAGTGGAACCATTAGGTTCCAACTATATACCAAACATCTGCGCAGGAACTTATTAGATCAACATTTCTATCCACATTGAATCTACTAGATTTATCCTATCTGACCAATTATAATGTTATACATGTGAATAGGTGTATGACCATACAAAAAAATATTCCTTTGGACATACCCAGATTCGATGGATGACCAGGGGACGATCAATGAAATCACGTGATGAAATTTCAGTTATGTTGTTCACCCAATTCCTTAGTTGATGGAAGTATTAGGTTGTGGTTTTTTTAATGAACCCTCACAAGAACTGCTGTGAAATGGTACATAGAATAAGCTCATAATACATTCATATATTTTTCATCTTTATATATGGTTTTTTTGACACACTTTCAATGATCTATCTGTTATGAGGTGGGTACTGAAATTTTAATTTCTCTTAGGAAATCCTATTCTACTCACATATTTGATCATATACATGAGTGGAGGAGATGCAAGAGGCTTATTAAAGAAGAAATCCCAGATCAATTCTTAACAAGTTGGTTTGTGAAATCATTATTTCCTACTCTTTCCAAAGATGTAGCCATGTCAAGAGTCATGACCGAAGAACAACTCATTCAGAGTTCCCAACATATGGATTTGATATATTCACAATTGGGAACACTTTCTGATTTAATACCTCATGCTACAAGGCCTATATCTGATCTAGGTAGGCCACCAAAAGTACAACATTTCGATAATGTGATTAGTTTTTTCACTCAAATTGATCAAGTTACCCAGCAAATGGGACAAGTATCTATTCAAAATTTACAACTCACAGCTAGTGAGGTAAACCAACAACCTACAAATCCTACCCAAACTTCAGAAATATTCATAGTCCAAGCCATAGACAGAAAAAGGAAAAATGAAGAAACAAAATAAAAATCCAAATGTTAATTCTAGGGTAGGAGATGCACCTAATATGACTACACAACTAGAAGTAAATTAGGGGAAATGGAAAGACAAGTATCCTTGCAATATTTTTCAAGGAGATCATCATACTCACCCTTTCCCTAGATGGATGACATTCATCATATGTTATCTCACCGCGGTGAGTCACAACAAACTACTATATTGAATCAACCTTTTCTGCAACAATTACAAATAGTTGGTGCGGCTTCGGTATCTCCACAAGGGGAAACCAAGAAAATCCTCTACAAGGGGGAAATCCACAAATGGCCAACATATTTGGATTAGATCATGAGGTTAATGTTCAAATAAGGGATCATTATTATGATACACCACCTAGTATTTTAGACCCATCATGATCGTAGTCAAATGGTTCTCTTTCCATTAAGAAACCAACCATTGACATAGTGCCTTGACCCCCAAAGTGGTTTTACATAAAACAAATCATAATCCTAATGCAAGAGAAGCTCAACACTATAGTATAGTCGAATACTTATGTCAAGCACCTTATTCCATGCCATCCTTGGAGGTATTACAAAGTTATCCAACTCATAGAAAATAACTATTTTATTCCATTGGAACAATTGATCCAAATAATACTAGTTTGATCACCTTCTATTTAAGATAGTCAAAATGTAGGGTTCCATCACATATCGCTTTTCAGATTAAAGTTATCTCACATGGGATGAATATTTTTCGAACTATTATAGAAGAAGGATCCTATACTTGTGTCATGTTATTAGGATGTTGCAAAGCATTAATATAACCCATTTTAGCACCATCCCACACAAAAATCAAATAATTTGATGGACACTCATTACCACCTAGGGAACTTACTATGATTTGCACAATTGAATTGGGAGGTAAAAAAAATTGGCTTTTTGTTGAGGTAGTGGATGCACCCATAGATTACAATATTCTATTAGGACATAGTTGGATACATGCAATGATGAAGGTATTATATTTAGTATTTCAAGTTATTTAGTTCCCTCACCATGGGAATATTGATACAATTGATTAGTTAGATTAATGAACACCTGAAACCAGTATCCACTCCAGCATACATTTTGTGGGGCATTAAAAACTAATGATCCAAGATGTTGGAGTAGGGATGTTAAAATATTCTTCCCTTATGGGAACATTCACAATCCCACCACCAATATCTACCCCTCAAGTTGCTCCAATTTTCTCCATTGCATCAGAATTTTATTTTGGGTTAATAGTTTTTACTGAATCCACTAAAACCATTGGTTAAAATTCATCAAATGGAACTATGGTAGAGGAAATCCAAGTTCAAACTAGTGACCAAAAGAAAATACCTTGATAATAACTTGATGAAATAGAGAGTAGTATACCCTTGTTTGTTGTATAATTTCCATATCAAGAAAATCAAATGGTTTCAGGAAACTTGGATAAAAATCCTTCTACAAAGGAGGAATACGATCCATACATATCACACACAAGGATTATGAATACTCCCAACAGTCATGACCTCTTGGATCAAACCTTTTCATTTGATGAAGCTATCCTTGAAGTCATGAACATCTCAGAACGACCCTTGAAGGACATTCATAATCAATCATCATTTATTTCCAAGATGGATTCATTAGAGGTTAAACCTGAAATGTTTTACCTTGGTAAACGATAGGGAAAGATACAAATGCCCTGTCCAAACACAAAATGTGCTTTTAGAAGGAAATTTGGAAAAATTTCAGAAAACATTCTTATAAATGTATTATTTAAGCCTCACATCATTGAAAATATCAATATAGGTGCCAATTCATGTTTGAAGGAAATCACACAATATACATCTCTATTCCTAAGAGTTTTGTGGTGTATTTGCTTAGTCATATGAAGACGTGTCGTCGATCGTAGTATTGTTGAACATGAGATAAACCTATATGAATGTTAGACATGTATGATAGAAGTTACGCCTAGTTAATCCCAAGAAATTCACTGACATAAAAGAATAAATAGAAAATCCATTGAAATATGGCTTCATTTACCCTATACCTTTGACTGACTGGGTATATAATACCATTCCGGTAAATAAAAATAAAGTAACAATCCGAGTCTTTAGTGACTTTAGGGATTTAAGTTTGGGTTTTCCTGAAGATAACAATCCCACACCCTTTATTGATCATATTATATACAAGTGTAATGGTAAGGAAATATTTTCATTTATGGATGGATTCCCTGATTACAACTAAATTCATATTAAGAATGAAGACTGGCATAAAATAACTTTTATTTTCCCACGGGGAACTTTTGCGTATCGAAAATTCCTTTTGGATTTAAAAACGTTGAGGCTACTTTTCAAACAGTCATGTCATATGTGATCCATGATATTAAGAAAATAATTGAGGTTTATATTTATTACTTGATATCAAAATCTAGGATAAGAGCTAAACATTGTGCACACTTACATGTCGGTTTTGTTCAATGTCATCATTATAACATTATATGCAATCCACATAAATGCATATTTTGTGTGGAGTCTATGAGATTAATTGGTTTCATTGTATCCAACAATGGGATAGTAGTATGTCCCCTTAAGGTTGAGGCAATATTATAGTTTCTAGAAAAAAATTAGACAACTTCAAAACCTACAAGCAAAATAAACATTCTTGAGAAAATTCATTGTTAATTATGCTAAAATTTGAAAAGGTTTCATGCATCTCTTCAAAAAATATATGTTGTTCATTTGGGATGTGTAAGCTCAAGGCTATTTTGATTCATTGAAACAAGCCCTAGTGTCAACCTTGATACTTAGTCCTGCAGACTATACCAGAGAATTTTTGTTATTTGACAGCAACTAAATATACTTTAGGGATGGTTTTGGTCCAAGAGGATGTTTCAACTCAAGACCATGCCATATATCATATTACTAAGGGCCTTTCCTACCTCAAATTTAGATATTCTTAGGCAGAAATGCTAGCCTTCGAGCAGTTCATGATGTCCAAACACTTAGAAATTATATACTTCCATGGAAAATGACTATTGTGGCTGAAATGAACCCCATGTAACACTTTTCTCCCCCTCGAGTCATCGGGAGCAAGTATTCAAAAGTGATAGTAATTTTGCAAGAATTCGATCTAGAATGCATAAACCCTAAAGCTAAGAAGTCATTAACATCTGTAGAAATAGTGTCGGAGTTACCCGACAATAAAGATGAAACTATAGAAGAAGATTCTTGGGCATACAAACATTTATTCTACATTTCCACTCCACATCCCTGCTATGCAACATTGATTATATATATCCAAACCCAAAGGATTGATGCTCAATTTTCTAGCATTGAACAACGTTGTATATGACACCAAGCACGAAGATACCTCATTATTGGGGATACTTTTTACTGTAGAGGAATAGATTTAATTTTAATACATTGTTTAGTACATGAAGAATATGATAAAGTATTGAATGATTTCCATCCAGGAGCATGTTGCAATCGTCTTTCTACGTGGGAAACTAACCACAAAATATTGCATGCAAGGTACTTTTTGCCCACAATATTTAAAGATTTCATTAACTCCATTAAAAAGTGTCATCCTTATGATATCTATACGAGAAAAATGAACGCACATTCTAATCCATTACACCCTATAATAACCATGGGTCCATTTTCAAAATGGTCCATTGATTACATCAAAATCAACCCACCTTCAATTGATGGACACCACTACATCATAGTATTAGTGGACTACTTTAAAATGTTGGTTGAGGAAATTCCTACATTCAATAACACAACAAAAACTGTAGCATAATTTCTATTCAATCATGTGATAACTAAGTTCGATGTACCCAATGAGATCATCATAGATAATGGAAAAAAAATTAGAAATTCCTTCATGGATGAACTAAGAACCAAATTAGGACTATGAAAGTATTTTTCATTGTCATATTACCCCCAATGTAATGGTTAAGTAGAATCCATAAACAAGGTTTTGAATACCATGTTGCAACGAACGGTTAATAAGAATAAAACTAACTTGCATTTGATGTCGTTCTCTGATTTCTAGGCATATCATACCTCAGCTAAAAATGTGACTCGTTTCACTCCTTTCTAGTTGGTTTATGGAGAAGAAGTTGTGTTGTCGATTGAGTGTGAAATCCCATCATTGAAACTAGCTATCGAAATGCTACCTAACACCTCTACAGAATAAGAGAGACTCCTCCATCTTCATTCTCTTGATGAAATTAGAAGAGATGCCTCATTAAACATATAACCACACAAGAAAAGAGTCAAATACCAATATGACAAAGTTTCCTGTCCTCAAGTACTTTAAGAAGGATATTTGGTTTTAGTTTATGACCAAGACAATGATAAAATAGGAAAATGAATTTTTTTACCTAAATGGATTGTCCCACTTGTCAAAAAAATGTTAAAGAGAGGAGAATATGAGTTAGTCAATTATGATAGGGAACCCTTGTTTTAGATAAAAAAAATGGTCTTTCTCTGAAGAAGTACTACTTTGCGTAAGCACTGATGCCTCACAATATTTAATGTAATATGTTCTATTTTATGTAAAACAATTTGTAAGCCGTTATTTCATGAACAAACTTATCTTGATTTTTAGTTGTACTTGACAAATGAAATTAGAAAATTTCACTTATTTGGGATATGTGGAAGGCACCAAGCGTGGATCTTGGAAAATTGCTTCCACCACATGGGTAATATTCACACCTGACAATAAATTTCTTAGCTCACAAGGATCTTTCCTGGGACCTATGACCAATAATGTTGCACAGTATAGCAGAACCATTGAACTTCTAGTTGATGCTAAAAATCTTGGAATCCAATGAATTATTGTTAGACCAGCATTAGAGGAAATTTGGGGTCTAAAATGGGCCTTAAAAGAAAATGCACCAGCAATAAATTTTGTGAGTTGGAATTCAGGAACCAATAGAATTTCAATAAAATGAGTCAACCATAATGGTTGAATTGACATATTTGTTATAAAAGCTACTTTTTTTGTTCATATTTTCGACATATCTCCCTGTGTGTTTACTCAAATTTCGAGTCAGAGAGCTCATTTGATGTCGAATTTAATTCCTCATCCAACGAGTACCCACACTACATACTTTTTATGGACCCCTCTACCCCAAAAATAAGAAATACATAAAAAAATGTGATGATGATGTCATCATCACGTTTTTTCAGGTATTTCTTATTTTTGGGTGAGGGAGGTCTGTCAAAAGTATGTAGTTTGGGTACTCATTGGATGCGGAATTAAATTTTGTATCCAAAGAGCTCTCCCTCTCTAAATTTAAGTAAAAACATAGGGAGATATGTCGAAAATACGAACAAAAAAGTAACTTTTTTCATTCTTCCTCCAAAATTAATAACTATTATTTTATTATTTGAACTATTATTTTATTATTTTTACTATTATTTTATTATTTTTACTATTATTTTATTATTTTCCTTAGGAGGCCCATTTTAGACCTCAAATTTCCTCTAATGACTCACATCTTGTTGTATCTCAATTAAATGGCTAGTATCAGGTTCTTGATCCTATACTGTTTACAAACATTCTACGAGTATGTCTTCTAGAACATCCTTTTGAATTCATTGAGTACATTAATGTTCCTAGAAGTGTCAATAGTCTAGCTGATTCTTTATCTAACTACGTACTTGATTGACATATTTTTAATACATCATTTCAATAAAGTAAGCATGGACATTGAATTCATGGCACTATAAATGAGAAAATCATTTAAAGTATACGTAAAAGATGAGCAGCGTAAGTTTTGTATAGAGTAAAATTGATTACATCATAACCCAAAAAAGTGTGTTTAAGTTCAACACATTTTGGAAGTAACTTTGCAGACATCAAAAAGAGTAACTATATAAACACTTTCTCCTTTTGTACATTTATTCAAAATAAAAATCATAAAAAATTGGAATATATGGAAAATTCAAAAACACATCTCAATTGTTTTGAATTCATGATCTATCATGAAGAATCACCTATAGCCAATAGTCTACTGATTAATGGTTCATAGATTCTAAAATACATCCTTGAAAGAGGTGATTCCTACAAAAAATGGTAAAAAATGAGTATTCAACTTATTTTTGTTCTATACATTTGAATGCTAGGATAATGCACACTCATTTCTAATATTTGAGATATTAAATGCATATATTGATCCTATTATCTAAGTAAATGGTTGGGTTATGATTAATTTTGCAGGATTCTAGAAAAATTGACATGTTCAAACTATTTGATTCAGTTTGTTGAAGATAAACCATAATTCATGGTGTTTTATGATTTTGGTATTTTTTCACAAGAATCAATCTGAAGTAAAATCGTAGTGCCTTAATCCTACTTAGCCATGATTCCATATTATATGAAAGACACAGTTACTTGGTTCTATATCATTGTCCATCAACACATAATCCTGCTTCAAATAGCCTACATAATGAGGGAACATCTAAAAGAGTGTGCACAACTAGCTCATCCCATGTTTGTAGTATGTATCATTTCCTTATCTTGACCCATTCCCTTTAAACATAGGTCAACACCCTTGCAACACTCGTTCCCTCTTATGTACTATAGCATTCTTTATTCTCTTTTGAGCTAATAAATGAAAAGGCACTAAAAATTAAAAAATCCAAAACTCCAAAAAGGGGGATTACTAAATCTATTCATAATTCATCATAGAGAAAATGGAAAAATTCACTCCTTGTCTCTCTTGAACACAACACATAATTTCATATCCGCTATCAGTACACCAATTACATTTGTAGAAAGAAAATGTACCAGTAATTTGAGCATATCTCCACAGATGGGTTATCCTTCCCATCATATGTAGAGCCTTTCGTTAATGAATCTGACATTGACTGATTTCATTATTGTTAGTCACTCAAATTTTATGTTTCTAAGTTTCACTATGCATCTTGTTATGTTTTTAAGGGAATTCAAACCAGTGTCGTTCATTCCTCAAATATTCCCGACCAATCATGTCGGTCTTCCTTGTGTCAGCATATAGTGTTGGATCTTGCAACTCTACCAAATTATATAAACATATTGATCCCAGTTTTATGTCAGTTGATGTGCTATGGATTAATTCCCTCCTTATGATGGATCTATTTCTAGTGACTCCAAATCATCATCTAGGAAATGAATATAGGAACCCTAGTGAATACCTTGGATCTTGCAGTCATTAGTGGTAGGTTTCCTTGCAAATGATAGTAGGTATACATTAATGACCCCTCTTTTTTTTATTCTACAAGTGTTCGACTTCAAAACATCTATTCACACTTGTCAATTTGTACTTGATTACCTTGGATTCCTTTATCATTATGGGTGGTCCTCCTCACAACAGTTAATGGTATACATCGATGACCGATAATCAAATGGTGTTCAATTAAGCTAGACATCAGCTGATTTATTCACATGATATAATCTTGTACTATTGTTATTTTGTATTGAATCACACCAAAAAAAACTGCATCTTGTATCTTAGGGAACTAATACAATAGTTTATGTTAACAATAAAATTAACACCCTTGAGAGTAATGGCATGAAAACATATTTTTATCTCTCCTGCAACATGAATATCGTAATTTTGGAACAATTGAGATATTTAAACGTTATTTTTTCTAAGGTAATTATCTTGATTAGGATCTTTATTTGTAAGAACAAAAAGTACAACAAGATACAAAAGATAGAGCAGATACACAAGAAACAAATATTTTCACCGGGGAAATCATAAAGGAGAAAACCCCGAAAACTTAATCATAATAGTTATTTCATAAATACTATATCACACTATAATAAAACCAAACATTAAGAATAATTCTTATGCATTTATCTATCTCTCATCCTTCTCTCTCTCTCTCTCTCTCTCTCTCTCTCTCTCTCTCTCTCTCTCTCTCTCTCT